>BKCH01000397.1:0-83368 GCA_008635985.1 Ficus erecta
AGAAACTTTTCATACCTCACCTTGCTTACCTCTTACTTGCCTCACTTTGCTTACCTCACCAAGCCACTAAGACAACCGGCCATGCATGTGTGGGAGCCAAGAAAAAATCTTTTCAAGCTTATCTCTAGGTTATTTCCTTGTTCCAATGTAACCAAGTTTGCAACTAATCATTGACCCTGTTGGAGGCTTGGTTAGGAATATCCATAAATTCCTTAAATCAAAAATTACATACTTATCCATCATTACTCACTTTTCTGAAAATTACACTTTGGCCCCTAAAGACAAAATATTTGCACTTTAGTCCCTGAAGGTGGCCGGCTATGGTGGAGCCACTTGGCTTCCAATGCATGCATATTTATCCACTTAATTCCAAAAATCCCTTAATATAATTATGCAGTCCATTTCCTTACTAACTTAGATAATATCAATACTGTTTTTTACTAAAAATAGTACTGTCATACTGGACTGTAGTCAAGAATTCATCGACGTAAAATTGGACTACATATAGGATTTTCTTAGGACTTGAAACTATTTAGTCCATATTGCTCTAAATATTGTGCTTGATTTTTCTAAAGTGGTCTTGAACCTTATTCTTGCCATTCCATCTATGATGACAGTTTTTCGCAGTATAATTTTCATACTGCTTGATGTACTGCAGTACTGTCTCAGTCAAACCTAAGGTCAACCTGATCAAACTTTGACCGGAATAAAATCATAAATTCCTATTATGTCCTTTTCTCAAAAGGCTTCATGCTTGACTAAGCAAACTATTTATGAGTCGCGTAACTAATTAACCGAGAACTCAAATATATACTGATAATCAATTCAGATCATAAGCTTCATATCTACATACATGATTCAGACATAGATTCTCTTTGTATCTAAGGAAATCACAAGTCATCAAAATTTCGGGTTATTACAGAGCAAGAATTTTTGCTCATTCAAGCACTAGAATCAACTCTGTCAAAGCTCTAGAGGTATAATCTTAATCCTCTAACTAAGATTTTCATTAAGTTTTGGTTTATAAGATATAAATGTATTTCAAGTTATGGGATATAAGAGCATAAGCTCATGTTTCTTATTTTCCTATATGATGGTCCTTTATGGTTGGTTTATGCTAGATCTATGCTTAGGTTATCTTGATTGCTAGCTCTAAGCATGGGTTTGGTTTTATGCTCTAAGATGAGTGTTAAGGTTATGTGTGCTCAAAATGTATTTGTGATTATGCTCTTACATGTTATGTGTGCTCACCATGTGTTTGTGATTATGCTCTCACATGTTTAAGTACGGAGATTTTATAAATGATGTTGATGATGATGATGATGATGTGAATATTATGGGTATGTTGGTTAAGAAATTAACCTAAAGACACAAGTTGGTAAATAAGTAAGTTATCAATATTGTGTTTATCAAGAACATGAGATAAGTGAATGGTTGAAATTTAAGAACGAAACCAACGTGCTGTATGTTGACGTAGGCTTACAACTTTGACCGTTTAAGGTAGTGTGTGTGGATTTTTAAGCTAAGAATCCACAAAATACAAATTGCTAGTTTTTGAAAATAATTGGGACAGTTTTTTCGAAAGCCAATTTTGAGCACCTTAGAGACCGAATTTGGAAAAAGTTATAACTGTAAAGTTGTATAACACAGAAAATCCTAGGGGATAGAATGGACAGATTTTGAAAAAAGGGCTCCAAAAGCCTCTGTTTTTATGAGTTTTCAAAACTAGCCGGTCCAGGTACTGTACACGGCTAGTAACTTTCAAAAGGAAAAATGGGTAAGTTAAAGGCAGAATTAAGTTTTGGATAAAACAAAAGTTATAGGTTTCGATGAGATCTACAACTTCTATGATGAAACTTTTTCAAATTCTAAACTGATTTAAAGATAAAGCTTGATTTTCAAAACTGTACATGGTACAGGAAATTTCCTGCACAGATACATTCAAGCAAATTAAACGGGTGTTTTGAAATCAGTTTTAAGGTTTTATGACCTCTTTAAAAAGAGATTATGATTTTATGAAAATAGTTTCAAAAAGGTTTAAATCCATTTGAATTTTACAAGTGAATTTTAATACATATTATGTCTTACAAAAGGCAATTTCATGAAATTTCAAGTATTTATGTTAAGAAATACTTGATTCATAAATTTAAGATATTTTCAAGTAAACAATATATTTTTAAGAAAGAGGAAGAAAAATAGACTAAGCTTAAGTTACTTAAGAATATAGTAACAATTCTATGATTACCAATGGTAATCAGATTGGATAGCAATTTATTATGTCAGGATTTATATCTATGATTTCCAATGGTAATCGGATTGGATACCGATCTAGTATGTTATGGTTTGTAGTAAGATAGAATGATTCTTATCTTACGCCTTGTTTGAAAACAGGAATATAACCTGTTGTCGTGCCTTGCTGGAATGATAGATCAAGAGCATATGACAAATTGTAAGTACAACTCCGCCTACAGCATGGGCAAAATGTTTTTATTGCATTGCATGCTTTCCAAAAAGCATACATTGATTTACAAGAGGTACATATGCTTATGTTTTATTATTGTGGCATCATACAAGCATACTCACTAATAATAAATCACACTATGAAAAAAAGATCAAGTTTTCAAGTAAGAAACAATTAAGATTCAAGTTTTCAAGTATGATCGAAATAAGAACAAGTCTTTACGTAATAAAACAAGTTTCTCATGTCGTACCGACCTAACACAAGGGTGGATTTTGGTTTGGTCCATGGTTTGAGTTGGACAGAGCTAGTCGCCTTAACCACTCCATGGCTACACACCACGATACATACACTCATGTTCATGATACGTAAGGGGCCCAAAACCAAGTTTACATAAGAAAGCATAATTGATTCATAAGAAAGCATAATTGGTTCATGCATTATCAATTCATACATTCTTTTACTGGAATTATTTTACGGAATAGAAAGTTGTACTTACTAAGCATAAGCTCATAACTTACGTTCATACTGTAGGTAAGCAATCTACTGAACAAGCTTCATGCAAGACTGTGTAGAATGGCATAGCAGACTATGAAATTTGGGTTGGACACCACCACGTGTTTTGTAAAATATGTTTATGTTATGATATGATAATATAATGGTACCGGTACTTAAAAATTTAGTACTGGGACAATATTTAAAGTTTATTACAACGGTAATTAGTATGATTTATCAAATGTATTAAAATGGTTTTACAACTATGTACTCAATTGAGTACATATAAATAAGTATGAGAATAAGATAGGTTTTAAATTTGAATTTAAAATGAATAAAGAAAAAAAAATATTTCCGTATTTTTACGAAATACAAGAGTATCTTTAAGTAAGTTAAGTAAGCATGGTATGTAAGCACGGTAATGGTCCTACGTAATCGGGTCGTTACAAAAACTAGATGCTAAATAAAAAGGGGTTTTTAACATTTAAAGTGAATAAACAAAAACGAAAAGAAATTAAAGTAAGACTTTTGAATTATATAAGATTGGTTAGAAATCATTTTCTAACACTAGGCAGAGAATTATAATTGAAATAAGAATAATGTCCAACTTTCTATTGAAACTACCAACCATAGATAATAATAAGCTCTATTATCGCAATATTTCCTTAGTTTGTTGTAAGGCAAACCAAGTTCTTCACCTAATTCCCTTCCCATTAAACAACCTAGAATAAGCTTTCAAAATTGAGTCCAACGGAAGCATTAAGATGAGAAAGATAGGTTGATCAAGGAAACAAACACGCAAGCTCAGTTCATTTATCCTATGTTATGTTCCACATGCAATCACACAAAAATATCCCGTAATCAATGATCACAATTACTACTAATGATAAGGAAATCAAGACAATTGTGGATCATGATTCCTAATCTAGTAATAGAAAATTCCCAAGTCCTATTTAGTTGCGCAACCCAAATAGAACAAGAAAATATTCAAGAACAATAAATTTGGAAGAACACAAACAATCTCAATTTGAAAGTTGGAAAATAAAATCTAATTCATTCAATTAATAATCATATATCTAGGGTTTTGAAATCTCCCTTAACCAAAGACAAACCTAATAAAACATAATTGAAAAGAACAAGAAAATAAAAACTAAGAACATTGAAGAGAAAAGAATGAAGGAAGAAGAATGATTTTGGTCTTGAAAATCTCCATGTTGACAATCTTCTTGAGTCACCAACGAATATCCTATTTTTCTTCTTCTTTTTCTTCATGAATGGCTGCTAATGAATGGTCAACGAACTCCCAAATAAACCTTAGAAGGACCTATTTATAGGCCCCTAAAGTTGGGTTGAAAAGGAGAAGGTTCGGGTTCAAATTAAAATTCAAGATTAGAAAAAGATCGCAGTGACGCCACGGCTCCAATTTATAGTGTTGTGGCTCCAAATTTTAGGGCTGCAGCGCCCGGTCGGCAGGTCTATGGGTTGATTTTATCCTTTTCTTGCCTTTTTGCTCCATTTTCATTCTCTTTTCATTCTTTAGTATCCAAAACACCTACATGACATAAAAACGCTAATAAACACTCAAAATTCTCAAGAAACCAACAAATAAGCATAAGAGAATTGATATAGAATAGTGAAGAATTAATCACTTATCATCTGCCATCCATGCCGGTCTTTTTTTAACTCGTCGAGGTTGTCGTTCATCTTCTACATCAACTGGTGGTTGTTGCTCATTCTGCATGGGTTGTACATTCTCCAAAGGTTGTTGCCTTCCATCTTCATTTTCTCTATCAAAATCAGCTTGTGTTTGTTGTTGGGCATTGTTTTCATCCCAAATCCAGAGCCGCTCTTGATCAAAAATCTCATCACAACTAATGACAATTTTCTTGGTGATAGGATTGTACAATTTATACGCTTTTGACTATTCATTAACACCAAGAAAAATGTATATCTCTCCTTTGTCATCAAGCTTTCTCCTCTTTTGATCTGGAATGTGGCAATATGCTATGCAAGCAAAAATTCTGAAGTGCTTGACATTCGGTCTTCGTCCATTTCAAGCTTATCCGGGCATCATATTTTGAACAACAAGTGTTGGGCTTCTGTTTAGTACATGAATGCTCCAATTGACTGCTTCAGGCCTAAAGATTCTTGGAATACCACTTCTTGCCAAAATAGTCCACACCATGTTCAAGATTGTATGATTCTTCCTCTCCGAAACACCATTTTGGTGCGGCGTATAAGCTGTTGTAAGCTGCTCTTGAATTCCATGCCCCTCACAAAAATTTATAAATTCTTGTGAGTTGTATTCTCCACCTCGATCACTGCGAAGAATCTTTATAGGCAAGCCCACTGACTTTTCAACTAGTGCCTTGAAGTTTTTAAAAGCAGAAAAAGCTCCAGACTTCTCTTACAAAAAATAAACTCAAATTTTCCGACTATAATCATCAATGAATGTTATAAAATAACATTTACCACCATTCGAGGTCACATTAATGGGCCTGCATATATCTGAATGAACTAGTTCGAATGCCTTCTTCGCTCTCCATGATTTTCCTTACGGAAAATGATCTCGATGTTGCTTGCCAACATCACATTCTTCATATATTTGAGAAGGACTTTGAATTTGTGGAAGACCCATCACCATATTCTTCTTTTGTAATGTTTTTAGACAAACGAAATTTAGTTGTCCGTAGCGAAAATGCCACAAGCATGCCTCATCCTTCAATCTCACAGAGAAACATGATTGAGTGGTGTTGTCGAGATATAGCAGAAACATCCTATTTGTCGTCATGTTGACTTGACTAATTAAGCCCCCAAGTTTTCATCTTGAATGTGACAAACTCCATTTGAAGGAAAAAGGGGTATTTTACGCAGCGGAATTTAAAAATGATTTTCTCTCAAGATCTTACTAACTCATATTGCCATATACAATAAATTATTCTACAATCTACGTACCTTGAGAGAAGACAATAGGAATGCTGGAGGATGTGATCAAAGAGAGCTTCAACCAACTAACCTTCTTTACGATTTTTTAATTCCTAGACGGTAGAGTGTATGGGCACTCGGTCTCTCGATCGGAATTCATGCGCAGCTTTCTCCTTCTAACCACCCATAACTCTTGCAGCTTATTATTACTATAATGGGAGAATAATCATAAGGTCGTTCACCTTAGAGTCTGTGATCTGAATAAAATAGGAGCCCCTAGGGTATCATTTATAGTGGATGGACTGGGTGGAATTTGAATTCGAATAGGACTAGGAGATTCAAAATTTGATTCAAATTTTTTATCTCCAATTAACTTATGATTTTATCTCCATGGATAATGTTCCATAACTCCAATTTAAATTCAAAATAAAATCATAACAGCTTTATTTGAATTAAATAATTATGAAATAATTATCCAAATAAAATGAATAAGGAGAAAATCTTTTCATTCCCTTATCCTCATTAAAAACGCCTATACAAGGTAGACTAGGATAATATTTTATTTCAAATTCAAATCCAAATAGGATAATTACCATATTAATTTAACATGTTTATTTAAATAAGATTATCTAGATATTTAAATTTATTATTTAAATTATTAATTTATCCTTATTTCTTAATTTAAATTAATCTTATATTTATTACAACAGAAAAATATAATTAATTCAAATTTTAAATCTTATCTTCAAATAATTATTTATCCAAACTAAAAATTTATCCAATTAATAAAATGAAACAAAATTCTCATTCTACCCTTAGCAAAAATAACGCCTACACCTTATGGGAGGTATTTTGGATTTTTCTCTTCACGAAGTCCATGAATTAAAGTCATAATAAATATCCCAATTAATTACCATCCGTTAAGGAAGTATATTGAGCTAGTAAATTCACATCCTATATAATGTCATTAATGTAATGACCCGCCTAACGTAGGCCATTACCTTACTTATCTTACATAATTACTTAACTTATTTATCATAGTGGAAATACAAAATATATATTTTTTTAAAAACAACTTGAAACTAAAATCTATCCCATTACATACTTACATGTATATACATACATACTTACGTACTTCAGTACTGAAATATCAACTTACATATAACATAGTTCATAAATAATAACATAATATAACAAAAGACATAGCGGTCTCCATCCCACATTTCACATCTCGCCGTGCCAAGCCCCAACGTCTTGTATCAGGGATTGCCGATAGGTTGCTTACCTACAGCATAGACGTAAGTCGTGAGCTTTCGCTCAGCAATACAACTATATACCCACAAAACAAAACTTAATAAAGCAATGCATGAACCAATTATGCTTCATTATGTTTTCTTATGTTAGCATATCTTTTGGGCCCTTACATAACATAACATAAGTGTCCGTACCGTGGCGCGCTGCCATGAAGTGGTTGGGGCGGCCAACCAAGTCGAACTCAAACCATGGACCAAACTTGCCCTTGTGGCAGGTCGGTACGACACGAGGCAACTTGCTTGCCATCATACTTGAAATCTTTCCTTAACTTGTTCTTGAACATAATTTCTTATGAATAGTTTTCATTCTTGGAAACGATTTCTTGAACATAGTTTTCTTCTTGAAAACAGTCTTTTAAAATAGTTTACTAAGTGACTTATCATTGGTGAGCATATTTCATGATGCCATAATAATAAAACATAAATCATATGCATCACAACATGTATGCATGAGCTTGAAAACAAACAAGCAATAAAATAATCTGTCTATGTTGTAGGCGGAGTTGTACTTACAGGTTTCGTTCTGGATTTTGTTGCTCTAAATCAGGTTGCAACAACAGGTTACTTCCCTGTTTTCAGAAAGGATGTAAGATAAGAGTCATCTTATCTTACCATAAATCATAATCATAAAATGTTGGAATCCTAACCAACATTCATGAATAACCCTAGTCATATGTCCCCTCACACACACACTTATGATAACTTATTTGGTTACTAAATGTAACCCGAGGGCTTATGTCCCAACCAACATAAACAATATCTTATTAGGTTACCTCGTGTAACCCTTGGTGTAAGCCCAAGTTATATGTGGATCAAAATCTTATTGGGTTAGTAAGACCCAACTTTTAAAGGTTATATCTTATTAGATTACTATTAGTAACCTTGGGCTTTAAGCCCAACCCAATAACTCGGTAACCTATCGGGTTACTAATGGTCATCATCTTGTTACTATGTCCTAAAATAATTTGGGCCCAAATAAATTTAGTAACCTATCTGATGACCATATATCTTACTTATGATTACCCTATTACTTGGCCCAATTCATTTTTCCTTACTAAACTTAGTTTAACTAACCATTTAATAAACTGTTTTTTATAAAACTGTCTAAGTCTGGGGAAGTTTACTAAAAACATTCCCATTAATTTAACTATCAGTGTATGTACAGGAATTTCCTGTTCTTGCATTATTTTACAAATCCTGTGCAGGAATTTCCTGTTTTCTGCACAGTTTTCAGACTCCAGTTATATCTTAAAGTTGTAGATCATAAAAAATCCTACAACTTTCGTTCTTTGCTCTAAACCCAGTTCTGCCTCTAACCTACTCATTTTCTTTGTTGATCTTGTCTGGCCGTGCAAAGGGTCTGGGCATGTCCAGGTTCGGATTTTTGTAAAAACAGAGGCCTTTGGAGCCTATTTTTTAAAAAACCATTCACATTGCTCCCTAGGATTTTCCATTTCCTACAACTTTCATGTGTTACATTTCTCCAAATTCGGCCTCTAAGGACCTCAAAATTGCTTTTCTAGTGAGCTGCCCAGTTTTACCCGAAACTGGCAGTTTTGGCTTAAGTCCATTTTTTCGTAAAATTGATGCGCACACTACCTCAAATGGTCGCAACCGTGAGCCTACGACAAACATGCAGCATTTCTAATGTAAATTTTCGATTAACATACTTTCATTCTTATTCATAAATTCATTCATACAAACCCATATGGTAAATTATTACCAATTTGGGTTTTTAGGGTTTCCGTAACCCTTCTAGCCTCATACAACAATATCACATAGTCAAACACACCATACATCATCTTAAGTGTGTGGGGACATATTACAAACATTTACTAGGCACTCATACATACCATACATACTCTAGCAATTGAAATCATAAACATACACATAACCATAAATCAAGACCATTAACCCTAATCAAGCACAAATCTAAGCTAATATAATGAGCTTATGCTCTTACATACCCACATAAATACACATAAAGCTTGTGCCAAAAACTTAATTGGATAGCTTAAAGGTTTGTAGAAAGGTACCTTTAAATTTAGAATTTGGTTCTAGACCTTAAATCAAGCTTTTCCTTCTTGTTTGGTTTCTCCGTAAAATCCGACCACCACTTCCTCTCTCTCTCTCTCTCTTAATTTTTTTTTTCTCTTCTCTTTCTCTCTTTGGGGTTTCGGCTGCTAAAGGGGAAGAGGGTGAGCTGAAATTTTGCAAGAGTTTTGGTAAGGTCACACAAAAATGCTCTAAAATCCACCCCCCACCCCCAATCACCTATTTATAGGTGAAAAATAAATTTTTTTTTGGATTTATTTTTGTCTTCAAAATTACATATGAGTCCTTATGAACAAAATATTTGCCCAAAAACCCTTAAAGTGGCTGGCCATTGGAGTGCCTTGGAGGCCAAGTAACTTATTTCTTTCCCAATTTTCACAAAATCCATAAATCTTGTAATTATCCAATGGATGAGGTGTCCTGCCCTTTGGGCCTTGTTTGGCCTTCCGCTTAAAATACAATTCATTTTCATACTAATGCAGATATTACAAATACTGCTTTTATTAATAACAGTGCTATCATACTGGACTACAATCTGCGTAAAAAAATTTCTTATCACTTAAATCTACTTAGCCCATATAGTCCTAAATAATGTGCTTGATTTTTCTATAGTGGTCTTGAACCTTATTCTTACTATTTCATCTGTGATGACAGTTTTTCGTAACATAATTCCTATACTGCTTGCTCTATTGCAGTACCATCATATTCATACCTATGACTTTTCTTGGTCAAACTTTGACCAACATAAAATCATAAAATTTTATTCTACCTTTTTACTCAAAAGGTCTTATGCCTGGCTAATCAATCTATTATTGAGTCTTAAGAAGTTATAAGGACTCACACAAAATCTGATAAAAATCAGATCAGGCATTTCGTAAGTACTTATATAATACATCTTAAATTCCTTAAAAAAGGAAATCGTATTTACATAGAACGTTGGTTATTACAATCTTCCCCCTTTAAAATTTTCGTCCTCGAAAATTAAAACAAATTGGGTTAGTTCTTTCTCATATCCTCTTCTAATTCCCACGTGGCTTCTTCCACAGCATGGTTTCACCATAATATCTTAACCAAAGGAATTGTCTTATTCCTTAAGACCTTTTCTTCTCGATCTAGAATCCGAACTGACTTTTCTTCATACGTTAAATCAGTTTGAACTTTGACTGGTTCTTGACTTAGAACGTGGGTAGTATCAGGTACATACTTCCTTAACATCGAGACATGAAAAATGTTATGCACAGAAACCAATTCTGGCGGCAAGGCAAGTTTATAAACTACTTTTGCAATCCTTTCAAGGATCTCAAATGGTCCTATATACCTAGGACTGAGTTTTCCTTTCTTTCCAAATCTCATTACTCCTTTCATAGGAGCAATTTTAATAAAAACAGAGTCTCCAACTTGAAATTCCAAAGGTTTTCGACGCTTGTCGGCATAACTTTTCTGTCGACCAAAAGCTATGTCGAGTCTCTGTTTAATCAACTTGATATCTTTTGAGGTTTTTCGGATAAAATCCGTAGTTTGAAGTTGCTCTTGTCCAACTTCTTTCCAATTAATGGGAGATCTACATTCCCTTCCATACAACGCTTCAACTGGAGCCATACCAATTGATGCGTGATAACTGTTATTGTAAGAGAATTCGATCAAAGATGGCTTCTGATCCTAGCTTCCTTTGAATCCAAAACACATGATCTTAACATATCTTCTAGTGTTTGGATTGTTTGTTCTAACTAGTCATCAGTTTGGGGGTGAAAAGCTGTACTAAGCTTCAATTTCGACCCCATAACGGTGTGAACACTTGTCCAAAATCGAGAGGTGAAACATCCATCATGATCCGAAATGATCGATTTTGGCACTCCATGCAGCTTAATGATCTGAGATACATGATTTTCGGCAAGCCTTTCTACCGAAAAAGTTGCCTTAATGGCAATAAAGTGGGCTGATTTGGTTAATCTGTCAACAATAACCCAAATCATATCGTTGCCACATGCAGTCCTGGGTAATCCTACAACAAAATCCATTGTTATCTGCTCCCATTTCCATTCAGGAAGCTCAATTTTGTGGAGATCTCCTCCAAAAATTTTCCTTAAGATCTTTGTACATCTTGGAAGCTCCAGGATGTACCGAATATGGCGTTTCATGAGCTTCTGACATGATCTGTTTCTTGAGGAACTCAAAGTTAGGAACATAAATCCTTTCCTTGAAATAAATTGACCCCATCTGAAGAGGTCTTAAATTCTTTATTCTTTTTACGAAAAAGTTGCGACTTAAGCAAAAAGGAAGTCCTTCCCTTGATGAAGCTTGATGGATTCTAGGAGATTAGACTGGAGAGTCAAAGCGGACAACTTCCAGTTATCATCTCCATATTAAAATCAGCAATTTCCCTTTGAAGCGGCTTGGGCAACATTCCAATAAACATTAACATACCTGATGATTTCCTACTCAGAGCATCCGCTACCCTGTTTGCCTTTCCAGGGTGATAAAGGATCTCGCAATCGTAATCCTTTATAAATTCCAACCATCTAGCTGCCTCATATTGAGCTCCTTTTGGGTGAAGATATACTTGAGACTTTGATGATCGGTATAGATTTCGCATCTATTCCCATACAAATCATGTCTCCAAATCTTTAATGCGAAAATTACCACCGCGAGCTCCAAATCGTGCGTCGGATAGTTTTGTTCGTGATCCTTTAGCTATCGTGAGGCATAGACAACTACCTTTCCATTCTGTATTAAGACAGCCCCTAGTCCGGATTTAGAGGCGTCACTACAAATTACAAAATTCCTTGCGTCCACGTCGGAAATTATCTATACCGGTGCTCTAGAAAGTCTCTTCTTAAGATCTTGGAAGCTTTCTTCGCATTTCTGTGTTCATACAAATTGCTTCCCTTTTTACACCTCATGACCTAAGAAATGAACTTTTTCTAACCAAAATTCATACTTTGTGAATTTGGCATAAAATTGATTCCTTCTTAATGTCTCCAACACCAACCTAAGGTGCTGCTCGTGCTCCTCCCTGGACCTTGAGTATATTAAAATATCGTCAATGAAGACGATAACAAACTTGTCTAGGTATTCTTTAAACACTCAGTTCATAAGATCCATAAAGCCAGTTGGGGAATTTGTCAATCCAAATGGCATGACTAAAACTCATAATGCCCATAACATGTTCGGAAAGTCATCTTCAAAAAATATCTGACTTCTTAATCCTGAGCTGATGGTTTCCCGATCACAGATCCACCTTCGAAAATACCATCGCTCCCTTAAGTTGATCAAAAAGATCATCTATTCTAGGGAGATGATACTTGTTCCTAATAGTGATCTTATTCAGTTCCCGATAACAATTCTATCTTAAATGAAATTCCCCGCTCCGATGGAAGTCCAAGTAAATCTTTTGGAAAGACGTCCACGTAATCCCTTATAATGGGGACACTTTCCGGCTTTAGCTCTATTTCTTGATCCTTATCCACTATGTTAGCTAAATATCCTTGACATCCATTCGCTAATATTTTCCAAGCCTTCATTGTCGAGACTAGCTGGGTTGATGAGTTCCTAGACTGGCCGTAGGAGTTGAATTCTTCTTCGCCAAGCGGATACAACGCTTTCTACAATTGATCTTAGTGTTGTACATTCCCAAGAAATCCATTCCTGGGATCACATCATAATCTTGAAGTTTGATCACAACAAGATCCACATACAATTCCTGTTTTCTGCACAGTTTTCAGACTCCAGTTATATCTTAAAATTCGTCTTGAATTTGAAAAACTTTTATTCACCAAAGTTTTAGATCTTAAAAAACCTACAACTTTTGTTCTTTGCTCTAAATCCAGTTCTGCCTTTAACCTACTCATTTTATTTGTTGATCCTGTCTGGCTGTGCAAAGGGTCTGGGCGTGTCCAGGTTCGGATTTTTGTAAAAACAGAGACCTTTAGAGCCTATTTTTTAAAAGCTGTACACATTGCTCCCTAGGATTTTCCATTTCCTACAACTTTCATGTTTTACGTTTCTCCAAATTCGGCCACTAAGGACCTAAAAATTGCTTTTCCAACCCGAAACTGGCAGTTTTGGCTTAAGTCCATTTTTTCGTAAAAATATAGGCGCACACTACCTCAAACAGTCGCAACCGTGAGCCTATGACAAACATGCAGCATTTCTAATGTAAATTTTTCATTAACATACATTCATTCTTGTTCATAAAATCATTCATACAAACCCATATGGTAAATTATTACCAATTAGGGTTTTTAGGGTTTCCATATCCCTTCTAGCATCATACATCAATATCACATAGTCAAACACACTATACATCATCTTAAGTGTGTGGTGACATATTACAAACATTTACTAGGCACTCATACATACCATACATACTCTAGCAATTGAAATCATAAACATACACATAACCATAAATCAAGACCATTAACCCTAATCAAGCACAAATCTAAGCTAATATAATGAGCTTATGCTCTTACATACCCACATAAATACACATAAAACTTGAACCAAAAACTTTATTGGATAGCTTAAAGGTTTGTAGAAGGATACCTTTAAGCTTGGAAATTGATTCTAGACCTTGAATCAAGCTTTTCCTTCCTGCTTGGTTTCTCCATAAAATCCGACCACCACTTCCTCTCTCTCTCTCTCTCTCTTTCTCTTCTCTTTCTCTCTTGGGGGTTTCGGCTGCTAAAGGGGAAGAGTGTGAGCTGAAATTTTGCAAGAGTTTTGGTAAGGTCACACAAAAATGCTCTAAAATCCACCCCTCCCCCCCCCAATCACCTATTTATAGGTGAAAAATAAATTTCTTTTTGGATTTATTTTTGTCTTCAAAATTACATATGAGTCCTTATGAGCAAAATATTTGCCCAAAAACCCTTAAAGTGGCTGGCCATTGGAGTGCCTTGGAGGCCAAGTAACTTATTTCTTTCCCAATTTTCACAAAATCCATAAATCTTGTAATTATCCAATGGATGAGGTGTCCTACTCTTTAGGCCTTGTTTGGCCTTCCTTTTAAAATACAGTTCATTTTCACACTAATACAAATATTACAATACTACTGCTTTTACTAATAACAGTATTGTCATACTGGACTGCAGTTCAGAATTCATCTGCGTAAAATTTGACTGCGTAAAATTTTTCTTATGACTTAAAGCTACTTAGCCCATATAGTCCTAAATAATGTGCTTGATTTTTCTATAGTGGTCTTGAACCTTATTCTTACTATTTCATCTGTAATAATGGTTTTTCGCAGTATAATTCCCATACTGCTTGCTCTATTGCAGTACCGTCATATACATACCTTTGACTTTTCTTGGTCAAACTTTGACCAACATAAAATCATAAAATTTAATTCTACCTTTTTACTTAAAAGGTCTTATGCTTGACCAAGCAATCTATTATTGACTCTTATAAAGTTATAAGGACTCACACAAAATCTGATAAAAATCAAATTAGGCATTTCGTAAGTACTTATATAGTACATCTTAAATTCCTTAAAAAAGGAAATCGTATTTTCATAAAACGTTGGTTATTACAGTTAAGAGGATAACATTTATTTTTTATGGGAGCTATGATTCCATATCTATAAGTAAAGCTCAGATCGAATTTAAGTCATGTACTAAACGAACCAGTCTAATAGCTTACTACTACTCCGAGACGCTTTAGCCTTTGGAACAGCAAAGTACACAATTCATAAACATGATGTCATTTACATACTTAGGATTAAGGTTATTGCATAATGAACGTCAAAGTGAATTAATCTAATCAAGCGAACTTATAGATTGATTACACTTTGGTCCAATTCAATATATCACCACCACTAGGCAATAAATCAATGTCTCTGCTTGGGAGTCAGCTCGTTCTAGATGGTCAAGACAAACCATCCCCCCAATTGGCTTCAGACAACATAATAGTCTTCATATGAGTTAGATACTCACTCAACCCCATAGACTACGAACTATAGATTTAGACTACTTACTTTAGAACGTTGTTTTCTCGCATACAAAAATCTATTGCATGCAGCATTCTAACAGTTTAAACATCAAGTAGTCAACGAGCCATATTTGCTTATATTTACTTTAAAATGTAAATCTAGATTAGGGCAATATAGTAAATATGTAATGAAAAAATCTCAAATATATTATTAATTAGTTCAAAATAAATGAAAAATCTAACTAAAATGTTTTTCTCTCTTAGGGCATTCCTAACACCATCTTTGATAGAAATCTCGTATCTCTTCTCTTGAAGCTGACCAACACTAAGCAAATTGGTTTTCAAATTTGGAGCAAGGAAAATGTTTGAAATAATCTTATTGGAGTTTTCTTTGGTGTGTCTTTTTACGTTTACTTTTCCCGTGACAGAAACTGTAGAGTTATAGCCAAACATCACACTTTTGCGAAACGATACATCTAGGTCTACTCCACACATATGATTGCTGCAGCCAGTATCTAAATACCACAAGTTTTGGTGGACTTCTTCCTTCGCATGACAAACCATCAAGAGAGACACTTATTCTTTCTGTGCAAAATTTTATTTCGCACCACGATTTTTGTTGAGATTAGTTCTACATTCAGACTTATAATTGCCATACCGGTGACATCTAAAACATTCGATACTTGACTTGTCTATAGACATTGGTTTGTGATTATTTGAATGGTGACTGTCATGGCCTTTTCCTTTCCATTTGGAATCTGTAGCTTGATCCTCGTCGGATTTGTTGTGTGTGTTCTTGTCCTTCCATTTTCCATTCCCACGTCCAGGACCTTTTGGATTGGCTGCTGCTTGCAATGCTTGCTCCTCCTTATCTTGCTGGACAATTGTTTGCCCATGAACCAAAAAAGAACTCTGCAACTCATCAACTGAAAGTGCATCAATATCTTTAGATTCTTCTGTAGAACAAACAACGAAATTAAATTTTAGTGTCATCGACCGAGCAATCTTTTCAATGATGGTGACGTCCTCCATCTTCTTGCCATGGATCCGCATCTTGTTAGCAATCGTCATTGTTCTTGATAGGTAATCAGTAACCGACTTGCTTGACTTCATGGACAATTCTCAAATTTGGTTCGAAGTCCTTGAAGTTGCACATTCTTTGCCTTTGCATTCCCTTGATACTTTTTCTTCATTGCATCCCGAATGTGCTTGGAGGTGTCTTTGCAAAGAATTGCCTCCAAGGTTGATCGATCAATGGCTTGCAAGAGGTAGTTCTTAGCCTTGAGATCCTTCAACTTCAGTTCTTCTAAGTTCCAACTCTACTCTCTGCATCTCCGTCAACACAACTCTGGCTACTGCTTCTGCTACTCCAGATCCAACAACCTACCAATACTCCTTGGACCTCAAGAAGTTTTCTATCAACATGCTCCAATGATCATAGTGACCATCGAAGTGGGGAATTGCTGGCTGGACAAATGTTGTTTCAGATGCCATAATTCTTCACTGCTACTGCTGCAAAAGATCATTGTTGCTGCTGCAAAAGAAAAACAAGTGAAATAGAAAAAGACAAGCTACAGCTGACTCTATCTCACTCCCGTGTGTTTCCCTTAGCGTTATTTGTAGTTTTTCACTCTCTCAGCGTGCCTTCTTTTTTTTAAAAAACTTTCTTTCACTCCCCTTTTTATTTTTTCTCTCTCTCAACGTGACAACCAAAGCTCTAATACCACTGTTACCAAAAAAAAAAAAGCGGAGGAAAGACAAAAATAACTAAGTAAAAGCACAAAGGATAGAAATTGTCTTGCATGCTTTCTTTATTATTAATCTGCTAGCCTTTTAAATAGGCAGCACACCAACCGTTATAAAACAAGAAAGAGGAACTAACCAACAGACTCTTGACCACTACTCCTACATACTAGCAAATTACATCAACGGCTAGTAGCATTACACAAAAAAAAATTCTCCTAAAGATCAGGCTCAACAACAGATCATGCTATTGACCATGACACGTACAATAACCATAATACCACAAAAAAACAAATTCCTATTGACCAGGACAATAACTCAAATACTTAAGTAAGTAAAATAATACTTCCAACACAAAATCCATAAATGTAGCACAAGTTGGCATATCATCGCGGAGAATGGAATCTGCAAAATCCATGACAACGCAAAAAATGATGACCGGGCGTCGACAAATAGTCGAAGAGTTCACCTCCATAAAAGATCTGATGATCTTATCACGGCACTGGCCTGATGAGTCTCAGGTACGGTGCAGCATGGAGAGTGATTCCGACGATAGCAGGACATGAATATATTTAAACGCTTTGCGCGATTTCTGCTGTATTTGTCAATATTTGAGCTAGGTTTGGCTTTATATTTTTAGGGATTGTGTGCAGTGATAGATTTAGGATCTGAACTCAGTGGGGGCACAAATAAAGACTAAACTAATAAATTAAAATAGTATAAAATCAGTAAAAACTTTAAATACATTCTACTAATAATGATGATGATTGTAGATGCCGATTTTCTACAGTCAAAATTTTAACAGAAACGTTAGTATGAAGAATGTAATAATCAATTAATTGGGCCCTTGGACATCGTAATGAAACTTATATAACAACATAAGAACAATATTCATGTCAGAAAATAGATATAAAAGAAGCAGAAAATTAATTGACACCAAGATGTAAAGAGATTCGCCCAACGATGTGCTACTTCCTCTGCGAGTGAGTGATTTCACGATTAATGAAGGTTTGTCAGTACAAGAATACTTTCTGGGAAAATATTGATAGAGTATGAATGCAAGTTTTTGGAGAGTTGTCCGAGAGAGATTTCGTCGTAATGTGTGTCTGTATCACCCTTTTGTCCTCTCATGTCCCTTCTTCATTATATAGAGGGAGTTCTGTGCGTCTGAACCCATAACTGCCGATGACAGTTTCTGATATTGTTCTAAGGGACACGTGTCAACAAGCCATTGATGATCTTCAATTTGATGGTTACCAGAATGAACCTGAATTTTCGATCATGGGCCTGGCAGTTACTGATATGTTTGCCAGATATGGCTGCCAGTTATTATGAGTGATCTGACATGTCATCGTCGATATTGGGTTCGATGATTATGGAGAATATACCCTGTTAGTTTTGTTGGGTATGAACAACGAACGACGAGTAAAAAACAAGACTTCCTCCTTGCGATCTTTGGTTCGAGGCTCGTAGAGTCAATATACGAACGATCATGTTCGATCTGTTGGTTCGATGCTCGACGTTCAATGTGATTGTTCATTGGGTTTGGCCCAATTATACGAGCGATCTTTGTTCACGATTGACTCGAGTGACAAATTGGGTCCGGCCCAAATACAAAGATGCTGAAATCGAGAGTTCATCGTTCGTTAAATAAACCGTTAAAGCTAACGTTGTAAAGGGAAGATGAAGTCTAACCCCAACAGATAGCCCCCCACTCTATCGAGTGATGGATCCTAGATAGACTGTTTGATCGTGGGCTAGAAATACGCATCAGTCGTGGTTACATCAGATCTAGGAAATCTGAACAGACTGACGAATTAATCGATGGGAAATCTCGAGCCCAGTGAGAAAAGTGGTATTTGTACACGTGGCATGTAACGAATGGGTATTCCAAAACGGCATCATTAATTCGTACCGTTGTGACGTACGAAATGAGCTGGAATACGCGAGATTTCGGGATTCGCACCGTTGCGACGTACAATCTTTTGAGTGGGAATTCAAAGGGTTGCGTGATTCGCACCATTTGATCAAACATCCCCTGAGGAGTCGGAACCGTTGGATGCACTGCGAAGCTATATAACTCTTCGTATACCCCCTTTCATTTCCCTTGTATTTGCTTCGGAGC
Organism: Ficus erecta; assembly: GCA_008635985.1. Lineage (NCBI taxonomy): Eukaryota > Viridiplantae > Streptophyta > Magnoliopsida > Rosales > Moraceae > Ficus > Ficus erecta. Next base: position 19,040 of record BKCH01000397.1, read on the forward strand.
ATTCAAAAATCCAGAGAGCAAGAGTTTCTGAAGAACTTCGAAATTTCAGGCAAGGTTTCTTCCTCCTCATTTCTGTTCTTCATTTTGAGTAATTTTTGCTTGATAGGGTTTGTAGCTATTCTGTTCTTCTGCATTCTTTTGGTTGTTCTTCTGCATTTTTAGTGAGTTTCTCTGGGGTTTTCTTTCGGATTCTACTTTTCTGTTCTTCGTGTTCACCCAAATCTCCATAGGGTTTTAGTTCAGTAGAAACTTTTAGATCCGAAATTCTTCCATCGTTCGTCCAAACTTTTGTTTGTGAACCATGGACAAGAAGAAACAGCTTATCGAGGACATTGTTGTCGAATGGACGAGCACCGACTCGAGCGACAGCAGTTCTGACGATGATGAACTAGCATCGACAATTCATCGCTCGAGGTTCGAGCATGAATATCAGCACAGTCGAAGGGGTGCTGGGATGAGCAGCGAGGCCTCAGCGAGGAATCGACCAGCGACGTCATCAGGAGAGGAAATTTTATCAATTCCTCCTATCGCTTGATTAACCAAGCTTCCACAGCGTTTAAGTATCGAATCATTTCTTTGGACGTCGAACCCTCGATCAGTCTTGACAGAAGAAGACTTGGCTGACATCAGGGGTCGATTTGGGTTTCCAAACGAAGTCCAACTTCGTCTTCCTCTAAAAGACGAGCGAGCGGATACAGTCTCTGAAGGATGGATTTGCTTGTACACCATCTTCTTCGAGTGCGGACTTCAAATACCGCTTCCTCCTTTGCTCATCAAGTGCATGCACCATTACCAGCTTGCCATCTCCCAGTTGATGCCGAATGGGATGAGGGTTTTCTTGGGCCCGATAGTACTGGCAGACGAAGCGAACATCGAGCTCTCAGTAGATGACGTACTTGCTATCTACTACCCCCATGAAAACCCAAAGGATAACGGTCGATACTCGATGTATCCTCGGCGGAATAAGCAAGTGGTTGGCGAGATGAAGAACGTCGACAGATACTAGCAGGACCGTTACTTCTTCATGCATGTAAATGAGAAGTCAATGGGAGGACTGGCCAATGCATTTTATCCTTTGTGGGGCACTCTTCGTAAGTGACGAACGAAGAACATCAAACGAAGAGCGTCATTAGAAATATCACTTGGATAATATTTGACACATTTGTTCCATTTTTGCAGGCAAGGAACTTAAGAAGCCACCGCCCAAGGCTCTCCTGTTCGAAGAAAAACTTGGACGTTTGCTCGCTCTGTCGAACAGAGAATGGGACGAAATTCAAGTTCCCAGTAGATTGCGAGCGTCCAGCCTTTGGAAGGACTTTGTGGAAATCCCAACAGGTATTCCTAAACGAGTTCCTTCCCGAGTAGATTGGCCGTTTGTAATCAGGGGTGCATTGAGGAGACTCTTCGGACCCCCACTGTTTATTGACGCTTTATCTGACGAGGAGGCTTTGATCGCAGACTTTGCATTGGATACAATGGAAGTAGTATTCCCTTCGCCAAAGGAGCTGCTGGCCCAAAGAAAAGCTGCTAGAGAGGCTGTGAAGGCTGCTGCTGCTGCAGCCACGGACGCTGGTAAGGCTACCGTGCCCGAGCCTGTTCCTCTACCAGTCATAGAGCCTTCTCCTAAGCCCCCTGCGAAGCCTGCCTCACCACACAAGAAAAGGAAGGCTGTTGAGAAGGCTGTTGAGAAGGGGAAAAGAAAGGTCCCTGCCAACAGGAGTAAGAGATTGAAGCTCGCTACTCCGAAGCCGGTCGTCCAACCTGCTACCTCAGTGGGGGAAGAGTTGAAAATCGAGGTGGATCTACCACCAAGAGCAAGCCTCCTTCATGACAAGAAGGCGAGCGTCTATTTGATGAACCAGCTCCTTTCTGAGGAGGATGCTGAGACCCTGAGCCAGGGCTCCCTTCATAGCCACCTAGACGACCTCTTGTGGGATGGCTTAAAGGTCTATAATTTTTTTTTATGCATTTTGTGCATCTGGATTCCAACATCGAAGTGTTAACTTGTCATCTTATTGCAGACCAATATTCGAGTGATGGGGCTGTTGAAGCGAACATCGAATAAACTCGAGAAGTAGCAGGAACAAATAGAAGAGCTTGAAGCCAGAATACGGGAGCTGGAAAACCGAGAGACGCGATGCGAGCAGAAGATGCTTGACATCGAACAAAGGTTCGTAGATGTCAAGACGAGTGCTGATGATCTGGTGGGGCAGCTTCAAAATCATTTGCACGAAGAAAAAGAGGGCTCGGACATGATGAAAGTCATGATCGAGTGATACAATGAAGCTACAGCAAATATTAGCGCTCTTGAAGCTGAAAATTCAAAGCTCGTAGTGAATAATTCGAAGCTCATCACGGACATTGTTGGTGAATACTCGAGGGCAACATTGAAGGCTCGTTACGAATTGCTTAAGGAGTATAAGCAGGGGTTCTTAGTTGATGCTGACGTCGACGAAGAGATCGAGCTGTATGAAGAGCCGCCCGAGGGAGTGCCAGCTGAAGCAGCCCCAATAACGACGAGCGTCGAAGAGCCTTCTGGAGTTAAGCCCCCAGTCGTTGGCCCTGCTTTGAACGAAGAGTCGACCGAAGTCGAGCGGTCTGATGATGTTGAACCATCGGACGACGTTAAGGCTTTGGAATGAGTTGATTTTCTGTATATTATTTTTATATTTGAACATTAATTTGTAGACAATGCAAATTTTATCAATTCAATTTTTCAATCTCATCCTTGCTTGTATGAATGTTTCATGTATGTGATGAATCGAGTGTCGAGCGGAAATTCAATTTGACTCGTGCTCGTAATGACGAACATTGAAATGAATTAATTATAGTAGCTGCACTCATTCATGTGTGATGAGTTGCCTACGTACCCAGTGTTTAGGGATCAAGCCATTCGTAGTTCGCTCGAGCAATGAAATTGTTTGGTGATTTCGACTGGACCCGCACAAACGTATACGAGTTGCCTACGCACCCAGCGTTTAGGGATCAAGTCGAACGTAGTTCAGGAAGTGTCTTGAAACAATTGAGTCTTTAGGTGTAGACCTACGGGTTTGATATTGCATCGAACATTCGACGTAACGGATCTAGCCTTTACAAAACCAAGTCTGAGAAAAATAAAGCGAAAAATTACAAGTGTTGGAGAAAATCTCCCAAAATTACATGTAATACTTGCGAAGGTGATGAGAGTTCCAGCTACGAAGAACTTCGACTCCATCGCTCGTCTCCAAACGATAAACGCCTGGTCGGATAACCTTCAAAATCTTGTAAGGACCTTCCCAGTTTGCTCCCAACTTTCCTGCGTTTGGCTCGGCAGTGTTCTGGAATACTTTCCGAAGCACGAGATCTCCTTCGTTGAAAGTTCTCGGTCGAACTTTGGAGTTGTAGTACTTTGCCACTGATTGCTGGTAGTTTGCCATGTGAACCAAAGCTTGATCTCGTCGTTCGTCTAGAATGTCCAGACTGTCGTTGAGCATTTCTTGATTTTGACTTTCGCTTTCAAAAGCCAATTGACGCCGGAGTGTAGGGACACCGATTTCTGCTGGGACAACAGCTTCTGCTCCGAAAGTTAGCGAAAATGGAAACTCAATCGTTTGCTCTTCTTGGAGTAGTCCTGTACGCCCAGAGCACTCCATGAAGTTCGTCTACCCATCGTCCTTTTTGAGCTTCGAGCTTTTTCTTTAAATTCTAAACAATCGTCTTGTTAGTTGCTTTAGCTTGTCCATTCCCCTGGGGATACCTAGGGGTAGAGAAGCTGAGCTCAATGTTCCATCCGTTGTAGAATTTTCTGAAGTTGCCCGAAATGAACTGTGAGCCATTGTCCGTGACGATCTCCTGGGGCAGGCTGAATCTGCAAATTATGTTCTTCCAGATAAAGCCTTCGACATCTGAATCTTTTATGTCCGCAAATGCCTCTGCTTCGACCCACTTAGTAAAGTAGTCTGTAAGCACGAGAAGGAATTTACGTTGACCGCTCGATCTTGGCAATGGACCAACAATGTCCATTGAGTATTTCATGAAAGAATAAGGGGATCCAATTTTCGACAGCAGTTCTACCGGACGATGGAAAACTGGGGAGTGTCTCTGGCATTTGTCACATCGTTTGGCAAAGTCTTCGCTGTCCTAGAGCATTGTGGGCCAATAATAGCCCTGGCGCTTGACTTTGTTGCACAGAGATCTTCCACAAGAATGATTTCTACATTCTCCTTCATGAACTTCCCTTAGCACGTATAGCGCTTCTTTTTCTTCTAGACATCGAGCGTAAGGACTGCTAAACGAATGATGAAAGAGGACGTCACTGATTAGGGAAAATCTTGCTGCTTTAGTCCTCAACTTTCGCGCTTCTCTTTTATCTTCTGGAAGCAGTCCCTCTTTCAAGTAAGCTATAATGGGCATTCGCCAGTCTTCTAAGACTTCATCTGTCACTCTAATAGCTTCAGTTTGGATGCTGGGCTCCTCGATGAATCCGGCTGGAATGCTTCGACGTAGATGTGGCACCGAAGTTGAACCAAATGAAGCCAAGGCGTCCGCTTGTGTGTTCATATCCCTCGATACTTGCTCTATCGAGTATTCTTCGAAATGCTGTACAAGCGAATGAACGACGTTTAAATAAGCTTCCATCCTTGTATCCTTGGCTATGTATTCTCCGAGTACTTGGTTCACCACAAGCTGTGAATCACTGTGGATCTTCAAACGTCGATCCCCCAGTGCTTTCATTAAATGTAACCCAGCGATCAGTGCTTCATATTCGGCCTCGTTGTTCGAAGCGTTGAATCCCAGGCGAAACGATTGCTCGATAATTTCGCCTTCGGGGGACTTACAAAATACTTCAACTCCAGATCCTTTAACATTTGATGCTCCGTCCACCATGAGCGTCCAGTAGCATTCTTTTTCAGTGTTCGTCGTGGAAGGAACTGGAGTGAGTTCAGCCATAAAGTCAGCAAGTACTTGTGATTTCAAACTGGTTCGAACCCGGTACTCAATGTCGAATTCGCTCAACTCAACCGTCCACTTTGTCAATCGTCCAGATAAGTTTGGACTATGAAGGATGGCTCGCAGCGGATAAGTTGACATTACAACAATTGAGTGTGATTTGAAATATGACCTCAACTTTCTTGCAGCAGTTATGAGGGCAAGGGCTAATTTCTCATCCACCGGGTACCTTATCTCTGCATCAAGTAGTGACTTGCTGATGTAATAGACGGGTTGCTCGCCATTCGAATCTCGTACTAGGACAGTGCTTACCGCATCTTCAGTTACAGCTAAGTAAAGAAATAGGCTTTTCTCCGGTTACTGGTTTGGACAAAATTGGAGGGGATGACAAGTACTTTTTGAGCTTGTCAAAGGCATGCTGACATTGTTCGTTCCACTCAAAATTTTTGTTCCCCTTGAGCAACTTAAAGAAGGGCTGGCATTTGTCGGTCGATCGAGATATAAATCTATTCAGAGCTGCAATTCTTCCAGTCAACTTCTGGATCTCTCGCTTGTTCTTCGATGTAGGCATGTTGATTATTGCTCATATCTGGTCAGGGTTTGCTTCGATACCCCGCTGCGTCACAATGTAGCCCAAGAACTTCCCAGACGAAACACCAAACGAGCATTTGGAAGGATTCAAATGCATGTTGTGTTGTCTAAGTACCAAGAAGCACTCTGATAGGTGACCGATGTGGTCCGCAGCCTTCAACGATTTGACCAGCATATCGTCTATGTAAACCTCCATCGTTCGATCGAGTTGATCAGTGAACATTGCGTTAACAAGTCTCTGATAGGTTGCACCAGCGTTCTTCAACCCGAAAGGCATAACCTTGTAACAATAGATTCCCCTCTCCGTGATAAAAGCTGTTTTCTCCTGATCATCGGGATGCATGAGGATCTGGTTGTATCCTGAAAACGCGTCCATGAATGAGAGCAATTCATGTCCAGCGGTTGCATCAACCAATCGATCGATGTGTGGAAGGGGGAAACTATCTTTCGGGCAAGCCTTGTTCAGATCGGTGAAGTCGATACAGACTCTCCACTTCCCGTTCTTTTTCTTCACAATGACAATGTTCGCTAACCAGTCCGGGTACTGCACTTCTTTGATGAATCCATCCTCGATCAGCTTTCGCACCTCATCGTTCACGATCTTATTGCGTTCGATCCCGAGTTTCCTTCGTTTCTGCTTCACTGGCTTATGGCTAGGATCGACATTGAGTCGATGAGTTGTTACTTCCGGGTTGATGCCTGGCATGTCATTGTGTAACCATGCAAAGCAGTCTTGCATGTCACGAAGAAAACTTAATAGGTGTTCACGAATTATGGGATCGAGCATCGAACCAATGTTGATGGCTCGATCTGGATTAGCTGGATCGATCGGGATTTCATCTAGTTGCTCCACGTCTGGTAGTATTTGATCGCTTGATTCTGTCTTCTTCTCTAGTTGCTATAAGCGATCTGTCTGTTTCATCTTCAGAGAATGGAGGGTAGCAAGTCCGCGCAACTTCTTGGTTCCCCTTGATCTCCTTGACTCCTCTCTTCGTCGGGAACTTGATTCTCTGATGATAAGTAGATGGTACTGCCTTCATGACGTGTATCCATGGCCTACCGACGATGATGTTGTAGGCAGACGGACAGTCGAAGACCAAAAAAGTGGTCAACTTGTTCTCTCCTCCTGCAAAAACAGGAAGCTTAATTTTTCCAACAGCTGTGGTCGATTCTCTGTTAAAGCCTGTCAAAATGGTTGTCGAATGCTCAATGTCCGACTCAGACAATTCCATTTCTTTCAATGTTGAAAGAAAAAGAACATCTGCCGAACTCCCATTATCGACCAGAATCCGACCTACTTCACAGTTTGACACGTTCAAAGTTAGAACCAACGCGTCGTCGTGAAGTCGGCTAAGGTTTGTGGCCTTGCTACTGTGGAAAGTGATCGAATGTTCGCATGGATCGTCCGGGAGGATAGTTGCAACTGGCTGTGTGGCTTTCCTTCGGTAAGACTTGACCGAAGTAACGGTGTCTCCGCTATAAATCGAGCCTCCAAAAATGACTCCGATTGTCTTCCAAACTGGCGGAGGAGAAGGTGTGTCTTTGATCTGTTGCACCACCCTACGCTCTTTGGACTCGCTCCCAAGTCCGTAAGTCTTTCTGCTCTTGTCCGTGAGGAATTCACGAAGGTGGCCTTTCTTCAGTAATTCGGCAACCTCTGCTCGCAACGCCCTACAGTCAATGGTATGGTGGCCATGGTCTCGGTGAAACTCACAGTACTTCGTTGTAACCCTGGTCGGGTTCTCTGGCAGCTTCTTTGGCCAAGTGACGAAGTCCTGTCGCTTGAGGTGAGCGATGAGTTCGGAGAGACTTATTCCGAGTGCATACTTAGGCGGTGAGAAGGGACGCTTATGGTCGCACCTTGTTGTTCGTTCAACTCTGTGCTCCGTTCGACGCTGTGGGCGCGGGCGTTCGCATCTGAATGTCTTCGTTCGTTCGTCGCGAGCTGTCGAAAGTTCATCCCTTGTGCGAGTTAAGTCGTTATCTACTCGCTCGTTCTCCTCCTCGAGTTCGATGAAACCTTTAGCTCGGTGTAAAGCGTCCTGAATGGCTGGGGGATATCGAGCACAGATCTCATTTTTGAACAAAGACCTATGCCTTAATCCCTTCTTCAATGCTTCCCTCGCAGTGCCGTCATCGAACCCTGAGATCTCCGAAATCGCTTTGTTAAAATGCTTAATGTAAGCGCGTAGCGACTCGTGTGGTCCCTAGATCACACCCCATAAATCCTTTGTTGTTTTTTTGGACTGAATGTGAATGGAGTAGCTTTGCATAAATTTGAGGGAAAGTTCATCGAACGAGTCAACGGACTCTGCAGGGAGATTGCAGAACCATCTCAACACGGCACCCTTCAAGCTCTGAGCGAAGAGCTTGCACATCATGTCATTTAGCATGTCGGTTGGGATGTTCATCGATTGAACGACGTGCTTGTACTGTAGGAGGTGGTCATGTGGGTCTGACATTCCGTTAAACCGAGGAAAAGAAATGTTGTTGAACTTGGGGGTGACTGTGTTGGTGATCCGCTTTGTTAAAGGCGTCTCGCGGACACCACGGGCAAGATGGTCGATCCCCGGTGTAGAGGTCGTTGCCTTGTGTATTTGGGAGGAGAAGCACTGCTGCATCTGTGCTTCTAATGTCCTAATTTCCTCAGACATTATACTCCTCATCATGTCTTCCACGTTCATCGGCTCCTGTGGAATAGGGCCTTCTGGTGGTGCTGGTACGTCGGGCATCGAACGCTAAGTTTGTGTGGTCTGTCTTTTGGCACTGGTGCCTGGACCGGTTTGCCTCTGCTGGTCTCACCACTCGCTTGTTGTCGTAGCGTCCCCAGGTGTGAACATGGGTTGCATCGGAGCCACGGGGCTGTAAGTAGCCCTCGACGCTCGCGGATTATAGGGCGTGGCTTGTGAAAAGCCCCCAGTGTTCGACCCATAGAGGTTATGGGATGTGGATGGTCGCCATCCCCCAGTATTCACACCTTGAGGATTCTGGGATGTGGCTGGGTTCCAGCCTCCAGTATTCACACCTTGAGGATTCTGGGATGTGGCTAGGTTCCAGCCTCCAGCACTTGCTCTGGTTGTGTACCCAAAGTATGGGTTGTAGTAGTATGAGTAGGCGGCTTGAGAGTTGATGGACATCAACTGGTTCTTGAGAATCTGGTTCTCTGCAGTGATGTTCTCCATCTGACTTTGCTGGGTGTCGTTTTTCTTGGTTAGTTCCTCAACCAATCGCGTCAGGTTAGCGATTTGAGGATTCACTACTGAGGTTGAAGCTTCTTGGTGGTTGACTGGGCTTCCCTAGGGAAGTTCATCCTGGTGTTGATGTTCTGGTTCCATTGTTGCTATGTAGATTTCCGAAGTAAGATGGCCAAGGGCCCCACGGTGGGCGCCAAACTGTAGATGCCGATTTTCTACAGTCAAAATTTTAACAGAAACGTTAGTATGAAGAATGTAATAATTAATTAATTGGGCCCTTGGACATCGTAATGAAACTTATATAACAACATAAGAACAATATTCATGTCAGAAAATAGATATAAAAGAAGCAGAAAATTAATTGACACCAAGATGTAAAGAGATTCGCCCAACGATGTGCTACTTCCTCTGCGAGTGAGTGATTTCACTATTAATGAAGGTTTGTCAGTACAAGAATACTTTCTGGGAAAATATTGATAGAGTATGAATGCAAGTTTTTGGAGAGTTGTCCGAGAGAGATTTCGTCGTAATGTGTGTCTGTATCACCCTTTTGTCCTCTCATGTCCCTTCTTCATTATATAGAGGGAGTTCTGTGCGTCTGAACCCATAACTGCCGATGACAGTTTCTGATATTGTTCTAAGGGACACGTGTCAACAAGCCATTGATGATCTTCAATTTGATGGTTACCAGAATGAACCTGAATTTTCGATCATGGGCCTGGCAGTTACTGATATGTTTGCCAGATATGGCTGTCAGTTATTATGAGTGATCTGACATGTCATCGTCGATATTGGGTTCGATGATTATGGAGAATATACCCTGTTAGTTTTGTTGGGTATGAACAACGAACGACGAGTAAAAAACAAGACTTCCTCCTTGCGATCTATGGTTCGAGGCTCGTAGAGTCAATATACGAACGATCATGTTCGATCTGTTGGTTCAATGCTCGATGTTCAATGTGATTGTTCATTGGGTCCGGCCCAATTATACGAGCGATCTTTGTTCACGATTGACTCGAGTGACAAATTGGGTCCGGCCCAAATACAAAGATGCTAAAATCGAGAGTTCATCGTTCGTTAAATGAACCGTTAAAGCTAACGTTGTAAAGGGAAGATGAAGTCTAACCCTAACAATGATGATGATATTTTGTTGAGTGTCATGCATATTTCAAAATAAATTATGCAAGTAAAAAAGATAAAAATGAATGTACAAATATTGAAAGTAATCTCCTAAAATAAAAGCTTGTAAATATTTTTAAAAAAGCTTGTAAATTTCTAAAATATGTTACGCACAAGCACAAATTTATATATTTCAATATGTTAATTGTGGTTAACATATTGTGCCTATTAAAATTAATAAATCTTGGGAAGTAATTAGACTCTTGGTAAGTGATGAGAAATAACATTAGAGGAAAGAAACTGGCAAAGGAAACAGATAAAATGGAGGCGAAAAATAAAATAAAATAAAAAGAAAAAAAACAATGACTGTGGTTGGTTTTTGAAAGGTAGAGAGAAAATAGAAAAAAAATAAAATAAAATAAAATGAGAAGGAAGTGAAACAAATAAAAGGAAGAAAGTGGAAAAAAGAGATATAGAAATAGGGGAAGAGACACATTTGCTACTAATAAATTAATTAAAAAAAATCGATAAACAAATAAACAAAGTGAACTTACATAAAGGAGTCCAGTTGGGTTCAGAGCAAAACAAATCCAATTAAGCCCATTTACCTTATATGAGGTCCAAAGACTAAACAGTAGAGCCGAAAACCTAAAAACTCATGACTGTTATGAAAGCTGCGGATGCCACCCACTAAGTCAAAAACCTAAAAAACTCTAAAAACTCTGCAAGATGAAAAGCTACTTGAAAAGTTCCTTGAAGATAAGCTTAAGTCATCTGCCAAGTTGGTTGCATCAAGGCGTGGAGGAAGAAGCTTGTTTCCCTATAAATAGGCTTCTTCTCCTTTGTAATTGTGCGAAGCGGAGAGAGCCAAAAAGAATTGAAAGGTTCATGTGTGTGAGAGGGAACGTGAGAGAAATTGAAAGACTGAGATCAACTATAGAGAGGAAAAGAAAGAGAGAAAGAGAGAGAATTTTGTAGGTAAAAATAAATAAAATATTTTTTTTAATGAATAATGGATATCTGACTCAGCAGATGCACCCGGACATCTCGACTAGGTCGGTATCTTCTTAGCCTCTTCTTCATTTTCGTAATCCATAGATTTAATAAAAATTAAATATTAAATTAATGAATGTTACAAAGGATTAACGAGAGTCAAACAATCCAAAGAGGAAAACCCAACAAACCAAAATCCTAATGGAAAAATACAAAAACCGGAAGCTTGGTGTAACGACCCGCCTTACGTAGGCCGTTACCATACTTACCTTACTTAGAAACTTACTCTTATCTTATGTAAAAATACGGAAATTGTTTTTTGCAAAACTTACTTTAAATCCCAATTTAATTTCACACTCATATATATGTACTTGATCAAGGCAAGTACTAAGTTTTTAAACCATCTTCCGCAAAACATTTCTAATAGAAGAATGCATGAACCAATTATGTTTTCTTTATGCTTTCTTAGGTTAGCATATTTTTGGACCCTTACATAACATGAGTGTATGTACCATGGCGCATAGCCATGGAGTGGTTGGGGGCGGTCAGCCTAGTCCAACTCAAACTATGGACCAAACCCGCCCTCGTGGTAGGTCGGTACGACACGAGAAAACTTTCTTATCATCATACTTGAAAACAGTTTCTTACTTGAAAACAGTTTCTTAAAAACAGTTTCCTAGAAATAATGTAAATATACTCTAGGAATTAGAGTTATCTTAGGCACTTTTAGACTTGAATGTAGTTGGTTTAGAGAGTATTTGTGTTGTTTTTTTTAGCATATTTTCCTTTGTTTTATGTTTGTGTGAACTTTTTATCTTGGGTTTAGTGTTTAGTTGAAATCATGGCAAATGTGAAGAAAAATATGATTAAATGAGGGCTAATGTGTGTTTTAATTCATCTATGAATTGTAGAACTAAAAAAATGGAAGAATATGATCTGAAAAATACTGCAGTAATTCTCACAGCAATCCTTACAGTTTGACAGAAACAGACAAGAAACATCAGCTGGCACTATTTTGATAGAGCAAAAAGAAGAATACAACTCATATTTGTGGGGACCATTTTTCTACCTCAGCTGGGAGGACACATGAGCCTTCTTGGATGCCCTAAAGGGTTAGTACAATTGGAGGTAGCCGCATTGGTCGAGAGAGGGGCTGGAAAGTAGGGAAATTTGGAGAGTACAGCGAAGAAAGAGAAAAGAGTACAAGGAGAATGAGCTCGGTAGATTTCCTTCATTTTCAAGAGAGAGTGAGTTGAGAAGAAGAAGGAAGGGACAAGAAGGAAGGGACGAGAAGGACACATCTAGCCACTTGGAGTTTTTCTCTTTCTTACTCTTCTTTTGAATTATTTTCTTTAATTTTCGTTCTTTGATGAACATGGATGATGTATTATTGTTTGTATTTGTAAGCCGAAACATGAGCTAAGTTTCCTTAGCTAGGATTGCTGATGGATCTGAAATTGGAAGGATGATTTGAATGTTCCATGGAATGTTGAGCAAATTTCTTTCCTGTTCATTCAAGTGCTTTGATTGTTAATTTCTATTGTTGATTGGCCGTCAATTTATAGGAAACTAGGCTTCAATTAATTTTGGAAAGGTTAATTTGAGCAAGTTCAATATGCTAATTGAAGTTTATATTGATTTGTGAATGGTATAGGAATATGCTATTTACCTTGTATAACCCATTGATGTTGGTGCATGAATTTGTGTTATGAGAACTAGATTCACATAGGAATATGTTGAAAAATGTTGAAAGAAATTTTAATCATTATTAATTCGGAAGAATTTTATGATAAAACTGAATTTCAGTTAACAGGATAGTTTTTGCTACAACATTTCTTACAGCATTAACGGCAGACTTGCAATTGAGGGGAAATTGGCAATAATTCTCATTTTTGATTTACAAACTCTTGATTGAATCTTGTTCTTTTTGTCCATTTTAGTACATTTTCATTATACTCATTTTATTTCATCAGAATATTGCCATTTTACTTAGTTTAATTTTTAATCCAAATTGATTTGTGCTTGATTTCTTTTGCAATTCATTTTAGTGATTCAATCCCTGTGGAGACGATACTCAACTCACTTTCTATATTACTTGTTCGATTACGTACACTTGCGTAGGTTTAAACACACTAAATAATCGCAAACAATGCTACATTACATATGAGAGAAACATCCGTAGATGGCACAAAATATCTTCGTTAACCCTAACGAAAGTGTTCAAGGTCTCGAGCTTCACATTGGCGCCTTTGAAATGAAAAGTAATAACGGGAAATTGGTAATGGAACCGAGTTGAATCTTGCAACAAAGTTTCAAAACCTCAGTGGGATCTTTTGTCACCTCCAAGCGAACCACCTCTTTCATTACTGTTTCCATTTGGTTATATAACTTTGTAGACATATAGGTTAACATAGATCCAGAGTCTATCAAAATGTTTCCCTTAAAAGACCGCCAAAAATTGGTTGCTAAAGGAGTACTAGTACTACTTTTTGAAGCATTAAATATCTCATTTCCAACACAGATTCCTTCAAGTACAAGGTCGTAGTAGGGTAATGAACTTTTTGAAAGCAAAGGAGTAGATACCACGCCAGGGCTTGAAGAAATACCGTCACCACCAAAATTTATTTTGCTTGAGAGTTTAGAAGATAGGCAAGAAGAGAATTAATGATAACTCTAGAAATTAGAGTTATCTTAGGCATTTTTAGACTTGGATGCATTTGGTTGGAGAGTATTTGTGTTATTTTTAGCATATTTTCCTTTATTTTATGTTTGTGTGAACTTTTTATCTTGGGTTTAGTGTTTGGTTGAAATCATGGCAAATGTGAAGAAAAATAGGATCAAATGAGGACTGATTTGTGTGTTAATTCTTGTGTGATTTGTAGGAGAGCCTGAGCCGAAAATGCTGCAGCATTTCTTACAGCTAGCTGTAGCAAAAGCATACAAAGAGTGCCAGCTGGCATTATTGCAGGAAGAAGAATACAGCTCATATGTTGTGGGGACCATTGTTTTTACCTCAGCTGGGAGGTCACATGAGCTCTGATTTTTGCCCTAAAAGTACATTTTGGGAAGGAGAGCCGCATTAGAGGGGAACTGAAAAATAGAAAGAGGAGGTAGCCGTCGGAGAGAGAAAATAGAGGCAGAGAAGAAAATACACCATTTTTGGGCAAGAGAGAGAGAGAGCTAAGCTGAAGTTTTGCTTCCATTTTTACGCTTATTTTGGAGAGCGAGCTTAGGAAGAGAAGAAGATAAAATGAGAAGGACCATCTCTAGCCATTTGGAGTTTTTCCTCTTCTTACTCTTTCCTTGATTTATTTTCTGATTTTCATTTTCTGTTGAACAATGGATGACGTTTTTAAGCTTGTTTTTGTAATCCAAAACATGAGCTAATTTTCGTTCGCTGGGATTGTTGATGAACCCAAGATTGGGAGGATGATTTGAATGTTTTGTTGAAATGTTGAGCGAATCTATTTCCTGTTCATCCGAGTGTTTTGAATGTTTAAATTTCTATTGTTGATTGGCCATCAATATATAGGAAACTAGGCTTTACTTAATTCTGGAAAGGTTAGTTAGAGGTGGAAATAACTTGGATGATGCAAGTTCAATATGCTTTTTAAAGTTTATATTGATTTGTGAATGGTATAGGAATATATTATTTACCTTGTATAACCCATTGAAATTGGTGCATGAAATTGTGTTCTGAGAACTAGATTCACATAGGAATGGGTTGAAAAAGGTTTAAGGAATTTTAGTCATAACTCATTCGGAAGAATTTTTATGATAAAATCGAATTTCGGTTAACATGACAGGTTTTGCTGCAGCATTCTTACAGCATTCGGATCAGACTTGCAATTGAGGGGGATTTGGCAATCCAGGCTTAATTCTCATTCTTGATTTACAAACTCTTGATTGAATATTGTTCTTTTGTCTATTTTAGTGCCTTTTCAATATACCCATTTGATTTCATTAGTTTACTGCAATTTTTCTCATTTCAATTTCCAAACTCAAATTGATTTGTGCTTTATTTCTTTTGCAATTTATTTTAACAATTCAATCCCTATGGAGACGATACTCAACTCACAATCTATATTACTTCAACGATTACGTACACTTGCATAGAATTATATACACTAATTAACCGCGAACAAGTTTTTGGCACCGTTGCCGGGGATTGAAATCGTTAAAATATTTGTAGGAGTTATTTTGTTTTAGTCCTTATCTTTGCATTTTCTTATTGGTTGAGTTTCTGTATTTTTAGGAGTTTGCTTTCTCTGCATGAATAACCAACGAAACCAAGAGTTGCTACCCTTGGATCCGGAAATTGAGAGAAAATTTCTTGCCGGGATAAGGGAGCAACAAGGTCTTGCGGGTGTGGGAGAAATAGCAGAAAGAGTTGCTGTCAATATGGCTAATGATGGGCAGCAAGTGAACGTCAACAATCTATTGCCTCAACCAGTTTTGGTGTATGACAGAGATAGGGCTATTCGAGAGTATGCTATACCGATTCTACATGGGCTCAATCTGGGCATCATTCGGCCAGAAATACAAGCACCACAGTTTGAACTCAAGTCGGTTATGTTCCAAATGTTGCAAACCATGGGCCAGTTCAGTGGAATGGCAACTGAGGATCCCCACATGCACCTTCGGGTATTCATAGAAGTGAGTGATTCTTTCAAGCTACCAGGGGTGTCCGAGGAAGCATTGAGGCTGAAGTTATTTCCTTATTCCTTGAGGGATAGAGCTAGAGCCTGGCTTAATTCGCTGCCACCGGATTCAATAGCAACATGGAATGACTTGGCAGAAAAGTTCCTCATGAAGTACTTTCCTCCAACCAAGAACGCCAAGCTTAGAAACGACATCACTTCATTCCAACAATCGGAGGGCGAATCATTGTATGAAGCATGGGAGAGATTCAAAGAGCTGTTAGGAAAATGTCCTCATCATGGGATTCCCCATTGGATTCAGATGGAAACATTTTACAATGGGCTCAATGGGCAAACTCGGACCATTGTGGATACGGCTGCCAATGGTGCCTTTTTGGCCAAATCGTATAATGAGGCGTATGAGATTTTGGAGAGGATGGCAACCAATAATTATCAGTGGCCCACCAAGAAACTCAATGCTCCAAAGGTTGCAGGAATTCATGAAGTAGATGCTATTACTGCACTTTCTGCCCAAGTGTCAAGTTTGACGAATATGATTAAGACTATGAACATGTCGGCGGGTGTTAATTCGGTGCAATCTGTTGGCGTCTCTTGTGTTTATTGTGGAGAGGGACACTTGTATGAGGATTGCCCTTCTAATCCAGCCTCTGCTTGTTATGTGGGTAATTTCAACAAGAACAATCCGTATTCAGCGCCTTACAATCAAGGGTTGAGACAACACCCCAACTTTTCATGGAGTAATCAAAGGGCCAGTTCTAGTGGAGCAAATGCTTATCATCGACCTTCTCACCCTCCGGGCTTTCCATCTCAACAACCAAGAAATCAAGCTATGGACTCATCTAGCTTATTGGAGAATTTGATCAAGGAGTATATAGCAAAGAATGACGCTAGAGTTCAGAGTCATGATGCAACATTGAGGAGTTTGGAGAATCAAATTGGGCAGATTGCTAACGCCTTGAATGTTAGGCCGCAAGGCTCTCTTCCAAGTAATACTGAAGATCCAAGGAGGGAAGGGAAAGAACACTGCAAGGCAATCTTATTAAGGAATGGAAGGGAGATTGAGTGAAGGGAAAAGCCAAAAGCTATGCAGAATGAGCCCACTTCAATCCAAGAACAAGACGAGCCACTTCAACAAGAAGAAAAGCAGGGTACAAATCAGCGGCTTGAATCTGATCTGAAAAG
Source organism: Ficus erecta (assembly GCA_008635985.1). NCBI lineage: Eukaryota > Viridiplantae > Streptophyta > Magnoliopsida > Rosales > Moraceae > Ficus > Ficus erecta. The sequence goes on from BKCH01000397.1 coordinate 35,709, forward strand.
TGCTGCAGCATTTCCGCAGCATTTTGGTACAGTAGGAACTGCAGGATCCAGCAACAACAAACTACCTCCACCATTTCCTCAGCGGTTTCAAAAGCAGCAAAAGGATGGTCAGTTTCGCAAATTTCTGGATGTCTTGAAGCAGCTTCACATCAATATACCTCTTGTGGAAGCCCTGGAGCAGATGCCAAATTAAGCCAAATTTATGAAAGATTTGGTCACTAAGAAGCGTAGATTTAGAGAATTTGAAATCGTAGCTCTGACAGAGGAATGCAGCGCCATATTGCAAAATAAACTCCCTCCCAAGCTGAAGGATTCGGGAAGTTTTACAATACCGTGCTCAATTGGAAACCACTACTTTGGTAAGGCTTTATGTGATTTGGGGGCTAGTATTAACTTGATGCCAATGTCCATCTTCAGGAAGTTGGGAATTGGTGAAGCACGACTTACCACAGTATCATTGAAGCTTGCCGATAGGTCCATCACACATCCCGAAGGGAAGATTGAAGATGTTCTAGTAAAGGTGGACAAGTTCATTTTTCCAGCGGATTTTATCATTCTTGATTATGAGGCAGACAAAGAAGTGCCAATCATCTTGGGAAGGCCATTTCTTGCTACAGGCCATACCTTGATTGATGTGCAAAAGGGGGAGTTAACTATGAGGGTGCAAGATGAGCAGGTGACATTTAATGTGCTCAAGGCTATGAAGTTTCCAGTTGAGGTGGAGGAGGTTTCGGCTATATCTGCTCTAGATTCCGTGGTGGCCCAAGAGTTTGAGGCAAGTAACCAACAAGAGTTGATACGTTCGTCATTGGCATTGGATTCGGCAGACAATGAAGAAGAATTTGTGGAGCAACTTGTTTGGTTAGATGGTAAGGCCATTGCGCCAAGATATGTGCGGAAATTTGAATCATTGGATTTATCAGACCGTGAGCACAAGCCACCCAAGTCTTCAAGAGAAGAGCCACTAGTGATAGAATTGAAGCCTTTACCGTCTCATCTGAGATATGCTTATTTGGGAGAATCCTCGACTCTTCCTGTGATAACTGCTGCCGATTTAACTAAAGATCAAGAGGAGAATTTGCTTCATATTTTGAGAAAATTCCAAGGTGCCATTGGGTGGACAATAGAAGATATAAAGGGTATAAGTCCCTCATTCTGTATGCACAAGATTCTTTTGGAGGATGATAAGAAGGGATCTATAGAAGGTCAGCGACGGATGAATCCGATCATGAAGGAGGTTGTCAAGAAGGAGATAATTAAGTGGTTGGATGCGGGGATAATTTATCCAATCTCCGATAGTTCATGGGTCAGTCTGGTTCAGTGTGTTCCCAAGAGAGGGGGAATTACCGTTGTGGAGAATGAAAATAATGAATTGATTCCAACAAGAATAGTAACGGGTTGGCGGATTTGTATGGACTATCGGAAGCTTAACAAAGCCACACGGAAGGATCATTTCCCGCTCCCATTCATTGATCAGATGCTAGATAGATTGGCAAGGAAATAATTTTATTGCTTCTTGGACGGATATTCAGGTTATAATCAGATTGTCATATCTTCGGAGGACCAACACAAGACGACCTTCACTTGTCCATTTGGTACATTTGCCTTCAGAAGGATGCCATTTGACTTGTGCAATACACCTGCAACTTTTTAGCAGTGTATGATGGCGATTTTCACTGATATGGTAGAACAATATGTGGAGGTGTTCATGGACGATTTTTCTATTTTTGGAGAAAGCTTTGAAGATTGCCTCACCAACTTAGCAAGGGTCTTGAAGTGATGTGAAGAGACCAATTTAGTTCTCAATTGGGAAAAGTGTCACTTTATGGTCAAGGAGGGCATAGTATTGGGACACCGAGTTTCGAGAAATGGCCTTGAGGTTGACAAAGCAAAGATTGCTATAATTGAGAAACTGCCACCACCAACAAATGTAAAAGGGCTTCGGAGTTTTCTTGGGCACGCGGGCTTCTATCGAAGATTTATCCTAGATTTTTCCAAAATCTCCAAACCTCTCTGCAGCCTATTGGAGAAAGACAGCCAATTCATCTTTGACGAGGCATGTTTGCTAGCGTTTTCATATTTGAAGGAGAAGCTCATTTCTGCACCAATCAAAGCAGCACCAGATTGGTTTTTACCATTTGAAGTGATGTGTGACGTGAGCGATTGGGCTGTGGGAGCTGTTTTAGGGCAGCGCAAAGACAGGGTATTCCACTCAATTTACTATGCCAGTAAGACTCTATCAGGGGCCCAACTGAATTACACAGTGACAGAGAAGGAGTTGTTGGCTGTCGTTTACGCATTTGATAAATTTTGAGCTTATTTGATAGGAGCAAAGGTAACGGTTTTCACGGACTATTTGGCCATCAAATACTTGGTAGAGAAAAAGGATGCAAAGCCAAGGCTGATTAAATGGGTGCTTCTACTTCAAGAATTCGACCTCGAGATCAAACATAGGAAAGGAACAGAGAATCGAGTGGCTGATCATTTGTCTCGGTTGGAGAAAGCTGAGAAGGGCACAGATTCAGAAGTTATCAACGAAGTCTTCCCCGATGAGCAGCTCCTTGTTGTTAATCGAGTCTCAACTATGGTGCCATGGTATGCGGATTTGGTGAACTACCTAGTTAGTGGGTTGATGCCTCCTGATTTGAATGCCCATCAACGAAAGAAGTTCCTGCACGAGGTCAAGTTTTACTATTGGGATGAGCCATACTTGTTCAGGAAATGTGCAGATCAAATCCTAAGACGGTGTATTCCTGAGGAAGAAATAGAAGAGGTGTTGCATCAATGTCACAATTCACCCTATGGAGGGCATTTTCAAGGTGATAGGACTGCAGCAAAAGTCCTACAATCAGGCTTTTATTGGCCAAGCTTGTTTCGGGATGCTCGTGAATTTGTATCAAGGTGTGATAGATGCCAAAGAGTTGGTAGTATCTCAAGAAGACATGAAATGCCTCTAACCAACATCATCGAGGTGGAGTTGTTTGATGTATGGGGGATTGCTTCATGGGTCCCTTTGTTCCATCTTTTGGCAATCTTTACATACTTGTGGCGGTAGATCACGTCTCAAAGTGGGTGGAGGCCGCTGCCCTTCCTACAAATGACTCGAAGGTGGTGATGCAGTTCATGAAGAAGCAAATTTTCACAAGATTTGGCACCCCAAGGGCAGTAATCAGCGATGAAGGGATGCATTTTTGCAGCAAGTACTTTGAGGCATTGCTAGCAAAGTATAATGTTCACCATAGAGTTGCTACAAGCTATCACCCACAGACTAATGGGCAAGCCGAAGCATCTAACAAGCAAATCAATACCATTTTGGGGAAAACTGTAAGCCCTACTAGAAAGGACTGGTCCAAAAGGTTGGATGATGCATTATGGGCCTATAGGACTGCCTTCAAAACTCCAACTGGAATGTCTCCTTACCAATTGGTGTTTGGGAAAGCATGTCATTTACCTTTGGAGATGGAGCACAAGGCTTATTGGGCGCTCCAGCAATTGAATATGGACATGATTGCAGCGGGAGAAAAGAGATTGATGCAACTCAATGAATTAGATGAGTTTCGGTTACAAGCATATGAGAATTCCAAGCTCTATAAGGAGAAGGTCAAACGGTGGCATGACAAGAGAATCATAAGTAGAACTTTCGAACCAGGGCAACAAGTTCTTTTGTTCAATTCAAGATTGAAGCTCTTCCCAGGAAAGTTAAAGTCTCGTTGGTCAGGTCCATTCACATTGCTACTATATTTCCTCATGGAGCAGTGGAATTGCAAGATGACAAGTCTGGAAGGAAGTTCTTAGTGAATTGATAGAGAGTCAAGCATTATTGGGGAGGTCCTGTGGATCGTTCTAAGACCTCCATCACTCTCAAAGAAGCCTGAAAAAGGGAAGTAGTCAGGCTGATGACTTAAAAACAAGCGCTTATGGAAGGCAACCCAAATTTTATTTTTGAATTTTTATGTGTGCTAGTTGATGTCTGCATTTGTTTTGTTTCTTTTGTTCTTTTTTAGTTTTTGTGTGTGTAGTTTATTTGTTTGTTAGCTTGTGGAGTTAATCTCAGATATGTTTCTGTGCAGTGAGAAAATGAACAAAAGCAAAATTGGGCAGAACTGGGGGAGCAATCTGTATAAGAATGCTGCAGAATTGCTACAGCTGCTGCGGGATTGCTACAGCAAAGCTACAGCAAAATCGGGCAGAACTGGGGAGCAATCTGTATAAAAATGCTGCAGGATTGCTACAGCAAAAAAAAAAAAGTAGTAAAAAATATATATATATATTATAATAATAGAAAACGAAAAATGTATTTTTAAATATATATAGTTATAAATATATATATACATATATATGTTCACATATATATGGAGATTATATAATAATAGTAATATATATATAGATATATTTAGCTGTAACCCTACATAACCCCAACTTTTGTGTCTTCTTCCCCTGCGCCGTCGACCTCCCATTGCTGCCGACCCCCCACATTTTTTTGCCAATCACCCATTGCTGCCGCCCCATTCCCGAACCAGTGCCCATGCCTCCGCCGACCCCAGCCCAGCCAACTCTGCTAGTGCTCAGCCAATCTGCGCATCCCCACCACCGCCTAGCACCGCCGACCAGTCGCGCCAGCGACTCCACTGCCAACCGTCGCCTAGCACCGCCGACCAGTCACGCCAGCGACTCCACTGCCAACCGCCGACCAGCCCCATTTCACCCATTGCTGCTTTAGCCGCTCACGACTAGCGCCAGTGCCTAGTCCAGCCCACCAGTGCCCAGTCCAGCCCATCGCGCCAGCGCCCACGCCTCCACCAAACCTCCCAAACCAGGCCCACGGCTTCGCCAGCCGAGCCAGCACCTCCACCAGCCTCATCTCTGACTCCTCCCAGCCCTTTGCACAGTGACCGACCCAACCAGCCACATTGAGCCAGTGCATCAAGCGAATCCATTCGCTCTTCTCCATCTCTGCTTGCATGGTTCCCATCAGCCGGCGTATTGGGCCCAACAATCACCAAAGGAAGACACCCTCCTGCTCATTCCACCGTCTCAGCCGCGGGATTAGTCACCGATTCACATCTCATAGAGCTTAGCAAAAAGCCCAGCCACTAAACCCTCTACAATGCCTCGCACCAAGAAGTTAGCGCATAAGCAGACGGGCCGGAAGCCCAAAGACACCCCGACCATGGGGTATAAAGAGTATGTTCATTCTGTAATCACCAAGCATAACTGGAAGCAGTTTTGCACTCAGCCGAGTGACGCAGTGGTGCCCGTTGTGCGCGAGTTCTACGCCCATCTTACGGGAGAAGGGCAGTGTAGTGTTTACGTTCGTGGAGTACAGGTGCCGATTGATGACTATGCCATTAACCAGATTTACGGGCTTGATGATGCTGAAGATCTGCATCAGGAATATGCTGCCAATGCCTCGGCCGATTGGTTGGATTGTGCATTGGAGAATGTATGTGTGCAGGGCTCTACTTGGACAGTTTCAGCGCAAGGAAAGTTAACCGTTCCACGGGCCTGTCTTACACCCCAGTGTAAGGTTTGGTATCATTTCCTAAAGACTCGTTTGATGCCCTCCACTCACGTACAAACTGTCTCCAAGGGTCGTATACTACTGCTTGATTCGATCATCTCGGGTCGGCCCATCGATGTTGGCACAATCATCTTTCAAGGACTCAGAACTTGTGCAGCAAACAAATGTGGCAGTCTTTAATTCCCGTCCCTCATCACTAGCCTATGTGCTAGCAACGGTGTGCCAATGTTTGACACCGAGGAGCGGCTGTGTTGTTCTAGGGGAGCCATTACAAAAACTATTATAGACAGATTGCTAAATGTCAAAATGGCCGAAGGTCCATCTCAGCCGCCGCACAATCAAGAGGACGAAGCGGGTCAAGCTCCTCAGGCGCCTACGAGTAGTACCGCTGCTGCATCAAGTAGCCGAGACCCCACTCAAGTCGATCTAATCAACTCCCTACAAATGCTCGAACAGCGAATGAGCCTAGCTGAGGTTCAGCAATATCAGACGATGGAGTTGCTGCAACAAATGCATTCTCAGCAGCAGCAGTAGTGGGAATATGCTAAGCAGCGAGATTTGGCCCTGAAGAAATCTTTGCAGAAAAACTTTACCAAGCCTATCTTTCTGTTTCCTGAGTTCCCGAATGGCGTGCTAGAGCCAATTGCTACTGAAAAGGTGACAGATGAGGTTGATGAGGAGGATGTGGATGGTCAGGAAGATTGAAGGGCAACACCAACCACCCATAACATCAGGGAGTTCTAACTCTCTCCTTTTCTTTTTATTAGTTTTGCTATGATTTGTTCTGTTTTGCTTTGCCTTGTTATTTTTGTTCTATTTTTGTGTTGTTTTGTGCAAGCAGTGAGGACAATGCTTAGTTTAAGTTTGGGGGTGCATGGAATTGCAATTCCATGTATTTTTCTGCTGTTTGGTGTTTTTGTTTGTTTTGTGTTTATCTTTTTGTGCTGGTTGATTTAGTATGCTAAACCCGAGATATGTTTGTTTAGTGTTGTTTTTACTGTTTGTTTTAGGCTTTTTAATGTTTGTGGTGTGTTTTGTGTTTGTGATGTATTGGAGTTTCCGTTTTTCAGTCGGTTGTGTTAGAAGATGGTTTTCAATGATGAAAAAATAAATAAATAAAAAATAAAAAAAAAATGTTGAGTTCCATGTTTTGTGCAATGCTCTGACTTGTTTGGGTATTAAGAAAACCTGTTGAGCTGATTTTGGTTGTAATTTCCCCTGTTTCATTGCGCACAACATCTAAGTATAACTTTCTAAGAAGTTTAGTGATAGCTAGATTGTTGTGAAAGCTAAGGTCTCTATAATTGATTTAGAGAAACCCTCGAGGCGAAATCGTTGGAAACTTAGCATGAGGGAGATGATGTAGGCCCTGTTTGATCAGTTTGAGCCTTTTCTAGCCACCAATGATCACATGCATCCTTAGTCGCCCACTTTGAACTTTATGACCTATTTTGGTTAGCACCTTGAATGACACCTAAATGCTACACAGTTTTTGTTTTGTGAGCTAGCATGAAATTTATGATTGTTAAAAAAAAAATACTTTAAATATAAAACTACTCCGCTATTCTGAGTTGCCCAGTAACCAGGAGTAACATGAGCCCCATGTGTACTTTTGCGTCAAACAGCAATTTAGAATATGAGTGTGCTATAGCAATTCTGAAATGTGACGTTGTTGAGTAACTGGGTGTCTTCATCACCAATGTTGGCATTCGCGTAAAAAGGTAACAATGATATGATGAATGTTAAAAAAAAAAAAAAAAAAAAAAAAGAATGTTGTATGAAGTGTTGATCAAAGAAGGTATTTGGTTTCAAGTGTCTTAAAGGATGAGGAGGACCATTTTGATTCTTAGAACTAGCTGTATGTTATGGTGTTGAGCCTAAAGATTTAATCCTTTATCCTACCCTAACCTCAGCCCGACATTGCAAGCCATTAAAGTCTTATTGATCCTTAGTGCTAGGTATTCTTACATTAGTGGAGAGGGAATCAATAAGTCAACCTATGGTGGCTCGGTGATCGTGGTCTAGTTTGAAGTAAGTCATTGGGAAGGAAGTACAAAGGATGTGCACACACACACCAAGGGATAACATTCAGACCAAGTGACATGATAGGTTGACCTAACATTTAAAGAAAGTTGGTGTTGAGCATAGGCAGGTGGTTTAATTAAATAAATAAAAACTCTAAGAAAATAGCATATCTTCTTGACCGTTATGACTGAAAGATGGAAATCTCCTAGTGTCATCACTTCTTTTTGTTATGGTCTTTTCTTAATGTTAGTGTCATTGTCTTTCGTTTGAGTCATTACTCGAGGGCGAGCAATGTTCTAAGTTTGGGGGTGTGAAATTAGAGTTATCTTAGGCATTTTTAGACTTGGATGCATTTGGTTTGGAGAGTATTTGTGTTATTTTTAGCATATTTTCCTTTGTTTTATGTTTGTGTGAACTTTTTATCTTGGGTTTAGTGTTTGGTTGAAATCATGGCAAATGTGAAGAAAAATAGGATCAAATGAGGACTGATTTGTGTGTTAATTCTTGTGTGACTTGTAGGAGAGCCTGAGCCGAAAATGCTGCAGCATTTCTTACAGCAAGCTATAGCAAAAGCAGACAAAGAGTGCCAGCTGGCATTACTGCAGCAAGAAGAATACAGCTCATATGTTGTGGGGACCATTATTTTTACCTCAGCTGGGAGGTCACGTGAGCTGTGATTTTTTCCCTAAAAGGGTGAGTACATTTTGGGAAGGAGAGCCGCATTAGAGGGGAGCTGAAAAATAGAAAGCGGAGGCAGCCGTCGGAGAGAGAAAATAGAGGCAGAGAAGAAAATACATCATTTTTGGGCAAGAGAGAGAGAGCTCTCAGCTGAAGTTTTGCTTCCATTTTTACGCTTATTTTGGAGAGCGAGCTTAGGAGGAGAAGAAGATAGAATGAGAAGGACCAGCTCTAGCCATTTGGAGTTTTTTCTCTTCTTACTCTTTCCTTGGTTTATTTTCTGATTTTTATTTTCTAGTTGAACAATGGATGACGTTTTTAAGCTTGTTTTTGTAATCCGAAACATGAGCTAATTTTCGTTAGCTGGGATTGTTGATGAACCCGAGATTGGGAGGATGATTTGAATGTTTTGTTGAAATGTTGAGCGAATCTATTTCCTGTTCATCCGAGTGTTTTGAATGATTAAATTTCTATTGTTGATTGGCCATCAATATATAGGAAACTAGGCTTTACTTAATTCTGGAAAGGTTAATTAGAGCTGGAAATAACTTGGATGATGCAAGTTCAAGCTTTTTAAAGTTTATATTGATTTGTGAATGGTATAGGAATATATTATTTACCTTGTATAACCCATTGAAATTGGTGCATGAAATTGTGTTCTGAGAACTAGATTCACATAGGAATGGGTTGAAAAAGGTTTAAGGAATTTTAGTCATAACTCATTCGGAAGAATTTTTATGATAAAATCGAATTTCGGTTAACAGTAAAGGTTTTGCTGCAGCATTCTTGCAGCATTCGGATCAAACTTGCAATTGAGGGGGATTTGGCAATCCTGGCTTAATTCTCATTCTTGATTTACAAACTCTTGATTGAATATTGTTCTTTTTGTCTATTTTAGTGTCTTTTCATTATACCCATTTGATTTCATTAGTTTACTGCAATTTTTCTCATTTCAATTTCCAAACTCAAATTGATTTGTGCTTTCTTTCTTTTGCAATTTATTTTAACAATCCAATCCCTGTGGAGACGATACTCAATTCACAATCTATATTACTTGAGCGATTACGTACACTTGCGTAGAATTATATACACTAATTAACCACGAACAATTAACCATTGATTGAAGAACCCAATTGAGAAACAAGGGACGATTTGCCATTTCCAAGTCCGATAATTCCTTATTCGATTCCTGTAAAGATTCCTTGATCCTGACGACTGCAGCCAAAGATTCTCCTTGGGAATTACAGGGGATTGCCCGTCGAGCAAGGTAAGGTCAGAGTCTCGACGGAAAGGTCACCTTTACTGTATGGCATGTCCCCGTAGAAGTAGGAGTAAGAGCAAGAGTTTCGAGGGTAACAAGTGGTTGAAAGGACGTAGTTGCACTCTTTAGATTTACATGAAAGCACCTCAAATCTTGAGGAAGTTGTGGGGTCAAAGAGAGGGTCCTTTTGGGTGAAGCAATCCGTGCAAGGCTTGCATTGCGTCCATATAAGATCGCTGCTAGTGTCTATCATTCCGACGAAACTGGTGGGTGGACTTCCCATTGATACGTTCATTAGATACTCTCCTCTACTATAGGTTAGATCGAATTGTGGCGCATTTCTACTAATTTGGCGCCTCTAATTGTCGATGCGGTTATTAGATCATCTCAAGGAATTGGCTAATTGTTCCCAAGGATTTTGTGAAGTTGAATACAAGGGAGCCCCCGGTGAATCACGATGGATCAGTTCTAGGCTGATCAAGATACCACTTTCATCTACAGATAATGAAACTCGTCGGAGAGAAATAGCTAAGAACAGAAAAGATAAATTCGAGTGCAAAGAAAATAAGTGATGGACTTCTGACTGTGGTGGTCATGATCCCTTGTTGATTGAAAATGAAAAGAAGGTGCGGAGCAACAGTTGAAACACACATTTTAATTACTATAAGTTTTATTGTCTTTTTAGCACAACAAGATTTTTTTTTTTTTTTGTTTTTTTGAGGGGGGTTGCTCTTCCATATTATGTCATGATGAATGCAAATCTAATTGCGAGGATTATGTTGGATCCTCTGCACAAAATTAGAGCATTAATTCAACCAATGAGAGTTAATTGATTTCCATACTGTTGGAAAAATGGTTTTCAAACCATTTTAAGGAACCATTTTGAATTCCAAATTTGAGTGGGACCCACTTCGTAAAATTAATGGGTCTTGGAGGATTTGAGTTCTCCGTCGCGAGGAGATCGAAATCATATATTTATACACTCAAAATGGTATTTGGGTGAATGAGAAATTGATGCTCAAAGTGTGCCCATTGAAATATAATTTTGTTGGAAAGTTGATTAAGAATGTGGAGTCCCACATTGCTTAGGCATGAAAGTTAGATGGACTTTATAAGGATTTGCACTTTTGGACTTGGGTAAGATTGTGAACCCAAGATGCTCTCTCATGCGCAGGGGGGGGGGGTGCAAATCCTAGCCCCGGTGGGTTAGGGGCCCAATGTGTACGCCCGCACGAAGTGAGCGACGCGAATGCCGGTCCGTCAAGCTTGCCCTCGCACGGGCTTTGTTTTGGAATTTTTTTTTTCTTCCTTCCAACACAATTCCGAAATTTTTTTTTAAGAAAATGAACAGCCTCATCTTTTCATATTCTGGAAAAAATTGTTCATATTCCAAGTATAAATGGGCAGCAGTAATGGTGCATTAACCAAAGACTTTTGGTTTTTGTAACACCCAAATTTTGAGCCTATAAAAGGAGGCCTCCACAAGATTGAAAACACACCTTGTAACACACAAACACTTTGTGCACAAGTTTTCTTTCTTGCTCTCGGTTTTCCTTGTAGTGGTCGAGTTTGTTTTTGAGTTTTGGTGATAGAGGGAAGGCATTGGTTTCAAGTTCACCGGAAGCGGTTTTCGATCGTGCTAGACTACCGTTGTTGTCGTTGTATCCTGGGAGACAGACGTCCATTTAAGCCTCGTGCACTTGCCGGAGGGGACGAATCTGTTTTAAGGAAAGCGTGACTCACGTGCCTCGACAATCTACTCTTTGTTTGTTTCCTTCGAGTTGAGGTTGAGTTTCGGTGTAATCATTTTCGTTATATTTTATTTGAATCACTTGTTCGTTGTTTATGCTCCCTATATATTGTCTAACAATCTTAAAACAGAATCGTATCATAGACGACGGACAGGTTGTTTGGACTCGGACGGAATTATTTTATTTGTATTGCTGCGGTAGTTCATATTTTTTCGAAACAAGGAATTGCTTACGTTTGTTTTGTTGCTGCAGTTTATGACAAAGAATTGCTAACGTTTTCCTAGTTTCTTTTTGTTTTCCAGTTTCTATATATATATATAGTTGTTCAATTTTTTTTAAACAAAGAATTGCTAAAGTTTTCCAGTTTCTTTGTTTTCCAGTTTCTGTATATACATATATATATATATATATGTGTTTAGTAAATTTTTTTTTAAAACAAAGTATTGCACGGGTTTTGTTTATACGTATATATATATGTATATATTAATTTAGTTAATTTTTTTTTGGAAACCGCCAAACTCTTTTAACTGTTCATATTCACTCAAGGTTTTATAAACGTTTTCTTTAATAACGCTTGTTCATAACTTATATTAATATTTATTATGTTAGTGAGCTATATATATTTATAGCTTTATTTAATTGGTTTTGGAGTTATAATATTAATTGGTTATATTGGTAATTAGCTTGGTTCTAATATTTGGCTTGTTTCCAGAAATGGATGAAAAGATGAACATCGTGCCAACTGAGAATCCATCTGTGACACCGGTGCCATCACCTCAGGTAGCCTCGTCTTCAACGCAGTCTTTGGCGGTCTCGGTTCCGGTTAATCACAATGAGAAACCGGATAAATTCACCGGACTGAATTTTAAAACGTGGCAACAAAAGATGATGTTTTATCTGACCACTCTGAATCTTGCGAGATTCTTGAGAGATGATCCTCCTACGATTAGAGAGGATGAGACAGATGCCCAAGTGGTGCATGCTGTTGATGCGTGGAAGCATTCTGATTTCCTTTGCCGGAATTATATTCTGAATCGCTTGTCGGATTCACTCTATAGTGTATATAGCATGAAGGGATCAGCCAAGGAATTGTGGGAGTCCTTGGATCGTAAGTACAAGTCTGAAGATGCTGGTGCTAAAAAGTTCTTGGTGGAACAGTTCATGAACTTTAAGATGGTGGACTCGAAGACCGTCATCAGTCAAGTTCAAGAGCTGCAATTAATCATTCATGGAATTCATGCTGAAGGAATGGTTATTAGTGAGTCTTTTCAGGTAGCAGCAATTATAGAGAAGCTACCCACTGCGTGGAAAGACTTCAAAAACTATTTGAAGCACAAGAGAAAGGAAATGAGCGTGGAAGACCTCATTGTGAGACTTCGCATTGAAGAGGACAATAGAGGCTCGAAGAAGAAGCTCTCCAACAATGTCGTTGCCAATTCCGCTAAGGCTAATGTGGTGGAGCATGGCCAAAAGAACAAGAAATTCAACAACACGGGGTCCAAGCTGCGACCTAAAGGCACTACTACAAAATGTGGATTCCACGACCGTTTTTAAAAAACCGTCGTGGAAAATGCGGCAAAAACACGGAGCGGGACAGAGTTTCCGAAAACCGTCGTGGAAGATCATGCTTCCACGACAGTTATAAAAAACTGTCGTGGAAGAGCATGCTTCCACGACGGTTTCTAATAACCGTCGTGGAAGATTGCAAATGCAAAAAAAACAAAAACAAAAAAAAAAAAATTTTAGAACCGTCGTGGAAGATCATGCTTCCCGACGGTTTTAAACCATCGTGGAAGTGAAAATTTTTTTTTTTTTTTTTTTTTTTGCAATCCTCCGCGACGGTTATTAGAAACCGTCGTGGAAGCATGCTCTTCCACGACGGTTTTTTATAACCATCGTGGAAGCTTCGGCTTCCACGACGGTTTTCGGAAACTCTGTTCCGCTCTGTGTTTTTACTGCATTTTCCACGACGGTTTTTTGAAAAACGGTCGTGGAAGGGTCTTTTTTCACAATTTTTTTTTTTAAATTTTAGTACCTACCACGACGGTTTTTGTGAAAACCGTCGTGGTAGGTACTAAGGCGGGAATTTTGAAAAATTTTGAATTAAATTCAATTTTTGGAGCATGTATTAAAACCCAAAAAAATACCCTCTTTCGCACTCCATTACATTCTGAACCTTTTTTTCACTTTTTCACTCTCTAATACACACTCTAACTCCATACCCAAAGCCACCCAATTTGGTCCCTCTATTTCTCTCTCACCGCTCCCCTCCCTACTTAAAATCTCTAAAAACTCGCTCTATCTCACCGCGCCTCCTCTTTCTATCTCACCTCTCAAATTTTTCTCTTGGCTTCATTCTATGATGGCCTCCTCTACCACTCACACGGCCTCCTCCATTCTCCTACGGGTCCACCAAGGAACTCACGCGGCTTTCCCTCTCTCTCTCGCCGCACTCCGCCCGTACCCACGCTTGACAAGCCGGTAAGTTGTAATGTATATTGCTTGGGTAATGCACGGATTTGGGAATTTTTCGTCCAAAATGTTGATTGTGGTTGTTGATAAAAGTTTCCATCCAAAATGTTGATTTTGTAGATTGTTGAGTTGGGAATATTCCATCCGAAATGGCCAAAATCCGTCCCCTACATTTTCGGTGATTGTTCCTTGTGGTTGTGTTTTAGATTGAATTAAATTGGTTGGGTAAGGCACGGATTTGAGAATTTTTCGGAAAAAAATGTTGATTTTGTGATTTAAATGTTTTTGGGAAAATGAAACGAATTCGTAAATTTTTTTTTTTCGTTGTTACCTACCACGACGGTTTTTAAGAAAACCGTCGTGGTAGGTTCGTAATTTTTTTTTCTTCGTCGTTACCTACCACAACGGTTTTTTGGAAAAACCGTCGTGGTAGGGGGTCCTACCACGACGATTTCCTTGAGAAACCGTCGTGGTATGCCAACTAACCATGACGGTTTCTCAAGGAAACCGTTGTGGAAGATTACCTTACCACGATGATTTTTTGCATAGAACCGTCGTGATATGTTCTTAAATGTCCATATTTAGGCCCTATTTTTGTCCATTCCACGACGGTTAAAAAACCGTCGTGAAATCTAAAAAGATTCCACGATCCTGGATTCCACGACGGTTAGAAAACCGTCGTGAAAATGTTTCCACGACGGTTTTTAACCGTCGTGGTATCCACATTTTGTAGTACTGAGGTGGAGTTCCAAAGAAGCCGAAATTCCAAGGAAAGTGTTTCAATTGTGACAAAATGGGTCACAAGTCGGCTGATTGTAGACTGCCGAAAAGAAACAAGAAGAAAGAGGCCAATGTGGTGGACGCCATCGCCCAAGAGGTATCTGAAACATGATGGACTCCAACCCAAAGGAGTGGTGGCTAGATACGGGTGCTACCCGTCATATCTGTGCAGATAGAGCTGAATTTTCCGACCTAGTTCCTTTGGAAACTGGGGGAGAAGCTGTATATGGGCAATTCTACAACTTCTGAGATCAAGGTTCAAGGGACTGTATTCCTGAAGATGACATCCGGAAAGGAAGTGAAGCTGCACAACGTGCTGTATGTGCCTAATATCCGGAATAATCTGATTTCTGAAACACTGATGAGCTTGCATGGCTTCAAGATGGTTTTTGAGGCCCAGAAAATTGTTTTGTCCAAATATGGAATGTATGTGGGAAAGGGTTATGTGAAAGATGGGATGTGGAAAATGAATGTAATGGCTGTTAAGCCCAAATCCATCAATAAGAATAAAAAGTCTTTCACTTATATGCTTGAGTCTTCTAACTTATGGCATGGTAGACTAGGACATGTTAATTTTGATACATTGTGTAGTTTAATTAACTTGGATCACATACCCGCTTTTGAAATTGATTCAAAACATAAGTGTGAAACTTGTGTTGAGGCAAAACAAACAAGATCATCATTTCAAACAATTGAAAGGAATACTGAACCACTTGAATTAATTCATAGTGATGTTTGTGACTTAAAGTTTGTTCAAACAAGAGGTGGTAACAAGTATTTTATCACTTTCATCGATGATAGCACAAAATATTGCTATGTGTATTTGCTTAAAAGCAAAGATGAGGCTATAGAGAAATTTGTTCTTTATAAGCAAGAAGTTGAGAACCAACTTAATAAGAAAATTAAGATGGTAAGAAGTGACCGTGGTGGTGAATATGTAGAACCATTTGGTGAATTTTGTGCACAACATGGTATTATTCATGAGGTCACGCCACCTTATTCTCCTCAGTCAAATGGTGTGGCTGAACGCAAGAATCGTACCTTAAAGGATATGATGAATGCAATGTTGTTAAGTTCTGGTTTGCCACAGAACATGTGGGGGGAAGCCATTTTGTCGGCTAACTATCTTTTAAATAAGATTCCCCGTAAGAAAGAGGACAAATCCCATATGAATTATGAAAAGAAAGGAAGCCATCCTACAAATACTTGAGAGTATGGGGATGTCTTGCTAAAGTATTGGTACCCGGGCCAAAGAAGATGAGAATAGGTCCTAAAACGGTTGATTGCGTCTTCATTGGCTATGCCCACAACAGTAGTGCATATCGATTCCTTGTGCATGAGTCTAAAAACCCTGACATACACAATAACACAATAATGGAATCAAGGAACGCATCGTTCTTCGAACATGTATTTCCTTGTAATTCCAAGGAAGATGGCCCAAGTTCGTCTAAACGAACGTATGAGACTATTGAAGAGAATAGTCAGGACCAAGAGGAAAATTATGAAACTGAAAAAGAGGAAGAAGAGCCTAGACGAAGCAAAAGGGCAAGGACAGAAAAATCGTTTGGACCAGATTTTCTGACCTATATGATAGAGGCAGAACCTCAAACGTATAAAGAAGCTGTAAGCTCAACTGAGGGTCCTTTATGGAAAGAAGCCATAAAGAGTGAAATTGATTCTATCTTGCAAAATCATACTTGGGAGTTAGTGGATCTTCCTCCAGGAAGTAAACCATTAGGCTCTAAGTGGATTTTCAAACAGAAAATGAAGGCAGATGGAACAATTGATAAGTATAAGGCCAGACTTGTAATAAAAGGATATAAACAACGAGAAGGCCTTGATTACTTTGACACATATTCTCCCGTGACGAGAATAACCTCTATAAGATTGATTTTGGCGATTGCTGCACTGCGGAATCTTGAAGTCCATCAAATGGACGTAAAGACAGCTTTTCTTAATGGAGATCTTGAAGAAGAAATTTATATGGAACAACCTGAGGGTTGTATAGCTCCCGGACAAGAAAAGAAAGTCTGCAAACTTGTGAAGTCTTTGTATGGACTTAAGCAAGCCCCAAAACAATGGCACGAGAAATTTGATAGTGTCATGATGACAAATGGGTTCAAAATCAATGAGTGTGACAAGTGTGTTTATGTCAAGAATACAGAAGACGGATATGTCATACTCTGTCTATATGTAGATGACATGCTAATCACAGGTAGCAATGATCGGATGATCAAATCTACCAAGGATATGTTGAATTCAAGATTTGACATGAAAGACATGGGACCGGTTGATGTAATATTGGGAATTAAATCATAAGGTCGCCTAATGGTCTTATATTGACTCAGTCACACTATGTAGACAAGATACTTGATAAATTTAATAAAGATGATTCTGGTGTAGCCAGAACTCCAATTGATTTAAATCAACATCTATCCAAGAATAGAGGAGAAAGTATATCTCAAGTAGAGTATGCCAGAGTGATAGGGAGTCTAATGTACTTAATGAGTTGTACAAGACCAGACATTGCCTTCACTGTGAGTTGTTTGAGCAGGTTCATGAGTAATCCAGGGGCTGACCACTGGAAAGCAATTGTTAGAGTACTCAGGTACTTACGATATACTCGTGACTATGGGCTACATTATACTAGATTTCCTGCTGTTCTAGAAGGATATTCAGATGCGAGCTGGATATCTGATATACAGGATTCTAAGGCCACCAGTGGATATGTGTTCACTTTGGGAGGTGCAGCAGTATCATGGAAATCTTCTAAGCAGACAGTAATAACTAGATCCAAGATGGAATCTGAGTTTGTTGCTTTAGATAAAAGCGGCGAAGAGGCTGAATGGCTACGACAGTTCTTAGAAGATATTCCAGAATGGCCTAAACCTATGCCTGCAATATGTATACATTGTGATAGTCAATCTGCTATTGGCAGGGCACAGAATGTCATGTATAACGGTAAGTCAAGACACATTCGTCGTCGACACAATACCGTTAGACAATTAATCTTAACTGGAATCATAACAATTGACTATGTAAAGTCAAAAGAAAATATTGCGGATCCGTTAACCAAAGGGTTGAATAGAGATCTAGTTGAGAAATCATCAAGGGGAATGGGACTTAAGCCCATGAAATAATAGGTCGAAACAGTGGAAACCCAACCTAGTTGACTGGAGATCCCAAGATCTAGGTTCAATGGGATAACTAAATTGTATAGACCGAATAGGATCACTGTGGGGGTTACCCTCCAGCTCATTCCTGTGATGAAAACAGTGATACTCGTACGAGATAGGTTAAGCTATGCTTTTAATGATTCTTAAGTGTCGGGAATCCGAGCGGAGTAATGCGGGATACTCTTGATTTAGAAATCACCTATGTGAGAGAGAAGTGGGGCCGCTTCAAAGAAGAATTGCGAGGGCTCAATTTTTTAAAACTCTTGCAGAACCAGGACGATGTCCACGACCAAAATGGACATAACCATGAGAACTGAAACTATGTCAGGAAAATATCTGTGTGGGATATACTATCGTTTACACAAACGGCAGAACAGTTTAAGGACAACGCGTCTACTGATCAGCCAGTAAAGTAAGTATATTTTCACAAGGGAAGGTTCAAGGGTTAACGCCTACCTATCCTATGCAGATGTTAACCGTAGAACTCTATCACCGAGTCATGTCTTTTGTTTTCCCTCGTCGTTGGTCAATTTTCATTCATGTGGGGGATTGTCGGAAAAATGGTTTTCAAACCATTTTAAGGAACCATTTTGAGGTCCAAATTTGAGTGGGACCCACTTCGTAAAATTAACGGGTCTTGGAGGATTTGAGTTCTCCGTCGCGAGGAGATCGAAATCATATATTTATACACTCAAAATGGTATTAGGGTGAATGAGAAATTGATGCTCAAAGTGTGCCCATTGAAATATAATTTTGTTGGAAAGTTGATTAAGAATGTGGAGTCCCACATTGCTTAGGCATGAAAGTTAGATGGACTTTATAAGGATTTACACTTTTGGACTTGGGTAAGATTGTGAACCCAAGATGCTCTCTCACGCGCAGGGGGGGTGCAAATCCTAGCCCCGATGGTTAGGGGCCCAATGTGTGCGCCCGCATGACGTGGGCGACGCGAATGCCGGTCCATCAAGCTTGCCCTCGCACGGGCTTTGTTTTGGAATTTGTTTTTTCCTTCCTTCCAACACAATTCCGAATTTGTTTTTTTAAGAAAATGAACAACCTCATCTTTTCATATTCTGGAAAAAATTGTTCATATTCCAAGTATAAATGGGCAGCACTAATGGTGCATTAACCAAAGACTTTTGGTTTTTGTAACACCCAAATTTTGAGCCTATAAAAGGAGGCCTCCACAAGATTGAAAACACACCTTGTAACACACAAACACTTTGTGCACAAGTTTTCTTTCTTGCTCTCGGTTTTCCTTGTAGTGGTCGAGTTTGTTTTTGAGTTTTGGTGATAGAGGGAAGGCATTGGTTTCAAGTTCACCGGAAGCGGTTTTCGATCGTGCTAGACTACCGTTGTTTTCGTTGTATCCTGGGAGACAGACGTCCATTTAAGCCTCGTGCACTTACCGGAGGGGACGAATCTGTTTTAAGGAAAGCGTGACTTACGTGCCTCGACAATCTACTTTTTGTTTGTTTCCTTCGAGTTGAGGTTGAGTTTCGGTGTAATCATTTTCGTTATATTTTATTTGAATCGCTTGTTCGTTGTTTATGCTCCCTATATATTGTCTAACACATACAACATGCTAAAATGAAGATATTCATCAATATTTATATTGAATATTTGTTATTGCATGCGCAACCATTATATTATTAACTCTGTGAGATATGGAGAATCCTCTGGAAATTCAAAAAAAAAAAAAAAGTAGTTTTGAGGATTGTAAGAAAAAATGTTTATGTGGAGATCGTGACTTCAGAATTTAAGACGCACCACCAAAAAGCAGGGATCATAACAGACCCTTAAAAAGTAGCGTAACTTATGGCATGGCAAAATCAAATCTATGACCAACCTGTCTGATACTCTATCAAGAAATAATTATAATTTTAATTCCATTTTCAAAATTATAACTTTAATTCAGATTTAGGAAACACTGACAATAAATATCTATATAAATATATTATTTTTACGTATATATATCAATTGATTCGTCACTTTCTAAGTCACTAACCGTATGTTACTACTTGTAGTAGTCACACATTGTAGGCACACCAGCATCGCAAGGCAGGCTCACACAAGCATCCTCGCGTCTCTCCAGCACGAGATGATTCCTTGAGTTTCCAAAACTGTACCGGTCAGTCCACATGTTGTGAATGAAAGCACAAACTAGCCCTAGTTAATGGGAAACAAGCGCTGGCATGTTATTGGTGAATTAGTAAAATTGATCATTCGTTGCATTGACTCGATCAAGCAATCTTGCGTTACCAAGTTTGCTGGCAGTCGTGATCGATTGGGACAAGTCACCTACTAGATGACTCCGGCGGCCAAACTAACATTTAAACACCACGTGACCGAAGGTTACCCATAGAGTGACCACCAGTAACAGGAGGTTAGAAAATAGGATAAAACAAAAAGAAGAAATCTTGTATAAACGGTTTGTTTTTGGTACTAAAAAACAGCCACACTTTTCCTATAAAACTAAAATATGAGATTTGACTCACAAAAATACCAAAGAAACCTCGAGATACAAACATGGCCAGACTCTTCCATGCTTCAGCCAACAGCTGACTCGAGATGGCAACAATCAGAGTGCCAGATCCGTCTTTTAGCCATCTCCTTCCCGAGCAATGTTTGGACTCTATAATCATTCTTAGTCACCTGTTTTGAGTGACACACCATTTCACCTAAATAGCAAGACCATTCAGAGGAAAAATATATACAAAAATAACAAGACGATCAACCTGCTTTTGAGCTACAAAAAGTTCATTCATCGAAGAAACGAGCAATACAACTTTCTGAAATCAAGTTATGCTCCAGGCTTCCAGCACTGGTGAATATGAAAAAAACAGTTTCATCTTAAATTTACTTCCTCCCCCCGCTCACGAGCAATGGAAGCCGAGAGAATTCCAAGGTCACGATTTAAGAATGTCAAGGCAGACTCGCAGTCTGATATTATTCTTGTGACGGAAGAGGGCTCGCCGGCAACTGTTTCTGATGAACCAACAGCAAGAGCCGCATGTGAATCCCTCAGGTTCCTCAAGTTTCCTAGGAACTGCAAGCATCATCTCAAAGCACTCACTACTTGAACAAAATATTGGCAAGCATACAAAATATACTGGTACAAGGAAACGAGGCTGTAACAGAAGCATAGTGCAGTCAATATCCAATTCGGGGAAAAAAATTTTTAAAAAAAATGTAAAAAAAAAAAAAAAAGCAAATAATAGTTCGAATCAACAGCATCCACAGCATGCAACCATCAAAATGCTGCAAATAATTTTCATATATATATTTTTTTTAACGCAAGTGCCTTGCTGCAAAACTAATTACACTAACCGGTGAACTACCATCTACACTTCCCCAAGCAAATGAAAAATGAAAAAAAACAAAAGATCATAAACAAAAAGAACTTGCACAGCATAAATAGCAATGAAGTACCTTCAAAAGTAACTTGTATGCCTCCAATAACCGATTGGCAGCTGGTCCAAACCCATGAAGCTGGGGTACCTCCATCATGTGCGTCCAGGGACGAATTTCCTGTGGAAGGCGGGATTTTAAATGCATATATTTAGCATCAAATGGACATGAGAAATTAGAAGCAGAAAACCTCTTTCAAGACAAAACAAACCAACATCAAATGGTATTAGCAACTCTTGAACACGTGAAACAACAGCACACATAAGAAAGGATTAATATCAACATACCTTTGTGTATATTGTATTGAACGATCTTGCAGTTTCAAGAAAAGATTCCAAATGAGATCGCAATTGGGATTCCACCTCTGTATACTCCTCATCTGGGTTGTAAGCATGCTAAATCCGAAGGCCAACGGAAGAAAAAATACATCGTAACAAATTAGAAAGCAATCTACTACAAAGAACTGAGAGAAGTTCTGATATAAACTAGATACACAGGGGGAACCAAGGCATTCAAGGACCAAAAATCATCCAATCATAAGAAATTCATAATGCATCTTTCTGATTTAAAGAGACGGTATTGCCAAGAACAGACTACGGATTTTTGCTCTTTTATTTAGCTCTTTGGAAGAATTAGAGGATGAGATGGTTTTTGGAGGCCAGTAGCATAAGAGAACCAAAGCATAGAAATTATAGAGTCGTGATAGAAGAGGAAACATGAAAAATTGTAGATTCAGGGTTAAGCTTCTTTCAGAATTGAGCACATGCAGCCGAAGGTGGGTGGTTTTTATTTTCAATACGGGGAACGGTTAAACATGAGTAATTATACTTTCAGGGATCTCATCTTTTTGTTCTCGGAGAAGGTCAATGCACTTTAATCAGCAGCTCAACAGATTGAAGAAAGCACTGCTTTTCCATCGCGAAAATAGAACAAAAAACGGAACTGATGCACCACAGTCCAACGATTTAAAAGCAGATGATTTTTATAAAACCACCTAAAGAGTGATTTCTGTTCTCTTCTTTGGTTTAGCACTAATGATTAGATGGAACCAAAAGGAAAACGATGAGATGATAGAAGAAATCCTTGAATATCTTCCTACTGACGCACAGAGTCATGTTGTTAAAAATAAAATAAAATAAAATAAACACGCTAGACTATTTTTCAGAAATGTCTCTTTCTGGTCAAAACATATTTTCAATGATAAATGCACTAGAATATCATTGTAAAATAAAGAAGTTTAAATTAAGGATCAAAGAGACACCTTTGATGCCAAATCATCGACCTTCTGTTGAAGATTTAAGAGTATCTTTGATTGATCTGCGAGCTTGGTTTCCAGCTCAGACACATCATGCCTACAAATGAACTTCGATTAAAGGAAAGGAAAGGAATGTTACCATATCTGACTAAATAAGTAGTTAATTCTACATTGGCCAAAAGAAGGAAAAAGAAAAGAAGCTCATAAATATACAGAGTTCGCAAAAGTTGAGTAAGTTGAGTGATATGCTAAACTACCTTTCAGTAGTTTGAAAAAATTAAATAAATAACCCATTGCATATGCAAGATGAGATTAGATTATAGCAAGAGATGCTTCAAAAAGACTATTTCACATGGGTAATGAGAGAATTTGAATGAGAACCAAACAAATTCCACTTGTTTTTCTCGATCAGCCTTTCTAGTCATGCAACTCCATATCCATCGAATTCAAAGTTTCAAATGTCACGTATGTGACGACTGACATCAATTTGATAAATCCTATCATCCTTTAAACTTTTAAATACATCAAAGTAACACCGCTTTCCCATCAACCAATGTATCTATGCAACTTTACATCCTAAATTTCAGAGTCTCCATTTGCCAGATTTGATAACTGATGTAGGAAATTTTGGACTTATCCTCTAAATAATATCGGTATCGTTATGTTTGAATATTGTTATTGAAAGCATGCCTTCAGAAAGATTAAAACATAGCATTGAATATTTCCAACTAAAATGATGTGGTTGACAAGTATTATATGAAATATAATGGCCTCCTTACTGTTCCCTCACAAAATTTTTCATCATTATTTGTGGTTAGTAGGAATCTACAGTTTAAGTGGTATGTCTCAATCGATAAGATAGTCCAAAAACTAAGAAAATCCATGAAATATCTGTTTTAGCAGGCAGTGCAAGGAAATTTGTTAGGTCGTCTGGTTAATAGATATCATTTTACAATTAGCAAAATGAATCTTACAAAGGATATATTGACTGAATCTGAACATCAGCAGGGAACAACTTGCACTCTTCTGAGAATATCTGAGCCTGTTTCTCGGCAATGGAATCAATTAGTTGTATATCCTTTGCTACCTGCTCATCAACGCTGTAAAAATTGTGTACATAAATCAGATATTGGGCAACCCTAATAACCAGGCTTTAGATGCATTTACATATTCTCTATTTTTCATAAAAGAGTAAACTCAGAAATTCACAAACAACAGAGGCTTCATCTATAATTGAAAATTAACTTGTCAAACCAAAGTAAGAACTAGAATCACCACAACCTCCATTCTGGATTATCAGCATATATGCTTGCCTCGACGAGATCTACAATAAGGCGAAGCATTTCAGTGCGGTCTTCATAGCTTCCTCGTCCCTGTAACATGCAGTCAATATTTACCAAAAGTCAAGGGAAGTTTGACATCAAAGGGTATTAGTTGCTAGGTTTATAGAGTTGAAAGTAGGCCTAGCTCTGGAATAGCAAACAAACAGCAAAACTTTCAAAGTTCAAGAAGTGCTTAATCAACGTAATGCCATCAAAAATTTATGCACGGATGGCCTATGCCATCAAAATTTATGCTCCATTGAAGACATAATTTGCAGCTTACTATATGATTACCAAGTCTTAGGACGTGAAATTCAAAGCCTGCATTCTATTATACTCTTAAAAGCCATAAGCCAACAACTGACCTGAATGGCTTCTGTATCTATAGTAGTTGTGATACCCAGAAACTTGGCGATCTCTGCTAAATCTGAGAAAGAGCAGATCAATTATTTAGAAGAAGAAACACGCAACAATAAGAGCATTCTATTGTAGCATATAAAGATCAGGACAAAGTTCTAAACTGTCGATTTTTCTCAACAAATTTGGTTCAAAATTTTAAAAATTTTATTATTCTGAAATGGGAATTTTCATACTTTTTTAATCTAACAATTTACTCAAACGGCTGACACAATGATACATAGCATACTGGTCTTAACTCCTAAGAAATAACTCTTGTAGCGTATGAAGATTAGGACATAGTTCCAAACCGTCGTATTAAAATTTTCAAAATTTTCCAAAGCTGAAGTCATCCTATCGTTAAATTAATTATTTATGAGGAAAAAAAAAATGTGAGACACAGAAATTCTCAACCCAGATGGTTTTTTTTTTTTTTTTTTTTTTTTTTTTTTTGGGGGTTGATGAAACAAAAGACAAGACAAGAGAAGCTTACATTGAATGCGAGAAGTCTCTTCGTCGCGATCCATGGTGTCTCCTTGGAGAGTTTGTTGGGAGAACGGCGACTTGTCTCCCAACAACCTTAAAATTAAAAAATAAAATAAAATAAAAATAAAAATAAAAAATAAATCTGTGAAGAATTGAAAATGGGGGAAATGAAATCAAAGAAAATGTAAGAGAAAAGAGAAAATACCGAAAGAAAAGCCATTCGAGAAGAGCGTAGCGTTCCATGCCGGCAAAGAGAAGGGACTGAGCAGGAGCATTGGCTCTGGGATAGTTCAAAATCCCGAGTTTTCGCTGTATCTCCTCCATTTGTCTCGCTGCCATTCTTCTTCAACTACTCATGAACTGGAGAGACAAAGTTGGTGTTCAACCAACAAGATCTGCAAATGAAATATGTAAGCAAAATTACCAATCATTTGCTCGGGCAGAGAGGAGATTGCGCGTTCGCAACGTCGTCCCCGGATGACGTTGCCGGTGTTTCGGCAGGGACAGATGAGCGGCCGTGGGGAAGCAAGGAGAGGTCGGGTCGCGCCGTCGTCGGAGGACTCAGTTTTGGTTTTGGGTGCAGATATATATATATATATATAT
Source organism: Ficus erecta (assembly GCA_008635985.1). Lineage (NCBI taxonomy): Eukaryota > Viridiplantae > Streptophyta > Magnoliopsida > Rosales > Moraceae > Ficus > Ficus erecta. The sequence continues at coordinate 60,846 of BKCH01000397.1, forward strand.
ATATATTTTTACAGAATAATTGGTTTTTTTTCTCTAAGGCAAGGATCATTTTTTTAATGTGTAACTGTTCTTTCTTCCACCGCTAGATCAGATCTAAGATCCATATGCAATGGATGCACAGCCCGAAAATTAAACACTGTTATAATATTATAAAAAATAATAATAAAAAAATTGACAATAAATAATATAATAAAAGATAATAAATAAACAAAACTGTATTATTATTCTATTTAATAATTTATCACTTCTCCCTCTCCCTTGTTTTCTTTTCTTTCTCTCTTCTCTTTTCTTTATTGCTTGTGTGTTTACAACATCAAGAACAAAGCCTATTTATAGGCACTCTTTAGTTTATCAAGTAAGCTTAATGTAGTTTCTAAACAACCTCTCAATAATTACTTTATGAGTATAAAAGTGCAGCTAGATAAATTTTTTTTAGATTATTTAATAGTTAGTATTTTTAAATTTCGTGAAGATATTCATTTGTTAAAGTTTCATAACACTCCCGCTTGAATGTCTATCACACAAGAATATGCATCGTTAAAACCTTATTATTAGGAAAAAAAACCTTATGGGAAAAAATCCTAGTAAAGAAAAAGAGTACAGTATTCTTGTCATATTACTCTTTGAAAAACTATTTCGTTAAAAACATTGTTAGGTAAACCCAGTGAGACAAAAACCTCAGCTAGGGAAAAAAAAAGTGCAGTGCGTAATGATCTCCCCCTCATGTAAACATCATTGGTGTTGCTTAGACATTCATTAATAGATCTTTAAGTCGGCGCATTCCAATACTATGCACCAATCTTTCAAATGTTTGCAAGTAGGAAGCACTTTGGTTAAGAGATCTGCTAATTCTCACATGAACGAATTTATTGAACGTCTATATCACCTTTCTTTTGTAGTTCATGTGTTGTTGATACTGCAATTTGATCCGACAATGAAATTCCCTTTCTAGGGGTGAAACCGGTCGCCTGAGGATGTTAAAAACCAGATCCATTTGCGTTGAAACGATTTACTACTTGACCGAACCCGAGCCGACCAGGGCATTCTTCTTCGGGGACCTCGTTGATCGGGCCCGAGTTCATCACACTGCCGACATGTGCCGTGTACCCAGGACAGGTCACGGCCGGGACTTTGCCATTGGCCTCAGACAGAGCTTTCCTGACAATTCCTAAAATGCCCTTGGCTTCAGTAGGTCCCCTCACTGTCCGCGTTACACCGCCCCCATACGGGCTAACGGCGGTGCCTGTCACAAACACTCAATCCGCCGCCTGTTACTTGCGCCTATCCCACTCGCCGATACCCGTCGAGCCGACAGGGAGATTTCATCAGTATTACTTCCCTTGTCGCACACTGCCGAGCACGTCCTGTATCAGATTTTTGGCATGGGGATACTTTGAGATCCACCGCCGCTCCGAACGAACCGCACAAGAAGGAACCAAAATAAGTATTGCAATTTTCACAAACACGTCGGCTATGAGACGAAAGATTGCATACAACTGCGGGACCAAATTGAACTACTGGTCAGAGAACGGCCACCTGCAGGAATTCGTGGAACACGTCATTACCCCCGGCGGATGCAGCCAATAGGATTGCTCCGGTTCAACCATGTTCCAACCCAGGATCAAGTAAACCGGACCACTATCACGGAGTCCGAGCACGTTGTCCACACCCATCTTTGGAGGAATTGCCACTGGAGATACCACGAGTAGCCAGAGAAGTTATGTCCGCAAGGCCAGGCAGGTTGCTTGGAGGAGAATATATAAACATGATGGAACACATCGCGAAAGTCTGTCGTCAGGATAGTACTACAATCACCTTCACAGACAATGAGGCCAAACAACAAACTTCTCCACCAGCATAACGACGCACTGGTCGGGGATTTTCGAATAGCAAACAACGTCGTCCGCCATGTCCTGATCGACAACGGGAACTCAGCCGACATTCTGTTCATGAATGCATTCACTAGGCTGAATATCGATGGGACTGTGCTGACATTCCTGGCCCGGACGATCGTTATATAGGTTTTGCTGGTGAGTGCTAGTCCGAGCGGCTTGGCACGTGTTGTCCTCTCAGTTACTGTTGGGGACGGTTCCGAGAGAGCGACCCGGATGGTGGAATTCCTGATGGGGATCGACCATTGGTCTACACATTATTCTGGAGAGGCCAACCCTCAATGCGCTGAAGCAGTGGTCTCAACTTATTACCTAGCTATGAAGTTCCTCCACCCCGAATGGTGTCCGGGGTCTTTAGAGAAAACCAGGAAGGGCTAGGAAATGCGATATGGGAGGCTGTGAACAAAGTGTGACCGCAAGGCACTGCTCCAACCAGCCGTCGTCACACGCACCATCTTTAATGGTAGAATGAAATTGACACCCCTAGTGGCAAGATCAAGGCCTTGAGTGACTAGATTCCTCGGATTGCCCGAAGAAGAAGTAAGAGTACACCCTGGTAGAAGGACGACCTAGTCTCGTACCAGTTAGACCCAAGGTACCCAGAGAGAGAGGTGATGCTCGGGTTACAGCTACGATCGGATATCTGAGGAGAATTGGAACAGTTCCTACAGGAGTACAGGGATGTCTTCGCCTGGTCCCATGAGGACATGCCCGGAATTGACCCAGTCGTCATGTGCCATCAGTTGTGCGTAAACCCAAGGCACAAACCAATGGTCCAGAAATAGAGAGCCTTTAATCTGGAGAGGTATGAAGCCATTAACGTGGAGGTGAAGAAGCTGATCACTGCAGGTTTTATCCGATAAGTGATTTATCCGGAGTGGCTGGCCAATGTGGTCTTGGTCAAGAAAGCAAACGACGAATGGCGGGTCTGTATAGACTGCACAGACCTAAATAAAAAGCCTGTCCCAAAGACTGCTTTCCTCTTCCCCAGATAGACCAGCTCATTGACGTGACCGTGGGACACGAATTACTCAGCTTCATGGACGCCTACTCGGGGTACAACCAAATTCCATTAAGTAGAACCGAGCAGGCTAGGACTGCGTTCACCATGGACCAAGGGTTGTACTACTACCAAGTCGTGCCGTTCAGCCTAAAAAATGTAAGGGCGACATATCAGCGACTGGTGAACAAAATGTTTGCCCCGCTCATCGGAAGGACCATGGAAGTATACGTGGACGATATGCTAGTGAAGAGCAAAACACACGAGTGACCACGTCAAGAATCTCAAAGATTGCTTCGATACCCTACGACAATACCATATGATGTTGAACCCTGCCAAGTGCGCTTTCGGCGTGGAGTCTGAGAAATTCCTTCGATTCATGGTAAACTACTGGGGCATCGAAGTTAACCCAGCCAAGGCACAAGCTGTAGTGAAATTGCAACGTCAAGGAAGTCCAGAGGCTGACAAAGATGGTAGCAGGCATCTCCCGATTTGTATCCACGTCCACCGATAAGTGCCACCGTTTCTTCCAGGCGCTCAAGGGCAAAGGTAAGATCAACTGGGACAGCAAGTGTGAAGAGGCCTTCTAGGGTCTGAAAACATTTAGCAAGCTCGCCCCTGCTATCGAAGTCACTTCCCGGGGAAGTACTGTACGTGTACCTCGCAGTGTCGGAGAAGGAAATCAGCTCTATCATGGCTCGAGAATAGAACAAAATACAGTCTCTGGTCTACTATAGTAGCAAGGCGTTTCAAGGGGCTAAGGGAGAATACCCCCTTCGAAAAACTCGCCTTAGCTTTGATCTCGTCGGCCCACAAGCTGAGGCCTTACTTCCAAGGGCACCCCAACCGCGTCTCGACCAGTTACCCGCTATGCCAGGTTCTACAAAACCCCGAACCGTCGAGACGAATCGCAAAGTGGGCAATAGAACTGGGGTGTTTGACATTGAGTTTGTTCCCTAGACGGCAATCAAAGCTCAAGCACTGGCCGATCATAGTCAAGTTCACAGGGCTTCCCAGACCAACGTCGGAGGGCGCAAAGAAGACCGTAGACACTCCCACAGTAGAAGGCAACAGGGCACTCGACCAGGGCATCGAATGGTGGAAACTGTTCATGGATGGGTCTTCCAACTCGGGGGGCTCCAGGGTAGGGTTAATACTCATAAGCCCAAACTAGTATAAGACCAGCCAGGCACTCTACTTCAACTTCAAGGTGTCCAACAATGAAGCGGACTATGAAGTACTAATAGCCGGTTTAGATCTAGCCCGAGAACTCGGAGTGGAAGACATCGAAGTCTTTAGTGACTCGATGCTGATCGTTAATCAAGTGACCAGGGAGTTCCAAGTAAAAGAAAATGAATGGCCAAGTACTTGGGAAAAGTCAAGACCCTGCTAGACCAATTCAAAAGTCACATTGTAACCTGGATCCCTAGGTTCGAGAAAAAAAGTAGATGCCTTGGCATAACTAGCCTCGGGAATCGACGCGGATGGTTTCATCTCCTTCCCAGTGGAACAGCTCAACCCCAAACATCGAACGAGAAGAACATGTCCTCTGCTCGGAGAAGGTCAGTACCTGGATGGATCCGATCATCGACTACCTCACCATGGCTTGGCTACCTGAGAACCAGGAAGAGACCCGGAGAATCAGGAACACCTCGACGAGATACACCCTGATCAACAGGAAGCTATACCGTCGAGGACACACTGCCCCGTATCAACGATGTGCTGGGCCAGCCAAAGCTGAGTATCTAATGAAAGAAATACACAGTGGTGTGTACAGAAATCATTCTCGGGGGAAGGCCCTTTCCTTCAAATGCTTTCGTCGGGGGTATTACTGGCCGACCATGGACAAGGACACTATGGAGTTAACTAAAAAATGTATCAAGTGCTAGCAGTTTGCCAAGGTGATCAAGTTCCACCCAGAGAAGTTCACATCAATGGTAAACGCATGGCCATTCACCAAATGTGCCATCGATTTGATCGAACCACTGCCGAAGGCTAGGTCACTGCTTCGGTATTGCCTTGTAGCCTCAGATTACCTCACGAAGTGGGTTGAAGTGGAGCCATTAGCTCAGCAGACAGAGGCAAAATGTACCAACTTCTTATAGAAAAACATCACTGCAGATTTGGGCTTCCACACACTATAGTCACAGATAACGGGAAGTAACTCGACAATCCCAAATTCACTGTCCTTTGCGAACAATTCTGGATAAAGAAAGTGTTCTCCTCTCCTGGTCACCCCCAGAGCAATAGGCAAGTGGAAGCCGCCAACAAGACTACCAAGAGAACTTGAAGAAGAATCTCGAGAAGCTTAACGGTGCTTAGATCGATGAACTACCTAGGGTACTATAGGCATACCGGACAACTAAGTGCACTACAACACTGGGGAAACCCCTTTGAAATGGCCTTCGGTGTAGAGGCTGTTATTCTGGTCGAAGTGGGCTTATCAAGTCTCCGTGTTGAAAACTATGACGAAGAGGGCAACATCGAGCAATGGATGCCCAAACTAGACCTGATTGAGGAGAAGAGAGAACAAGCCCTTATTCGAACCTTTGTGCGCAACCAGATTGTCGCTAGGTATTACGATAAGAAATTTTGACCACGAGTTTTCAGGACAGGTGACCTAGCCCAAAGGTATTGGTCCAAGAACCCGGTTTAGGCTCATTCGGTCCCAAATGGGATGGGCCGTATAGAGTCACTGAAGTTGTTCGGCTAGGCACATATCGGCTAGCCGACCAAGACGGTACAATTCTCGGGCACTCATGGAATGCCTATCACCTCAAACGCTTATACAAGTAATGCTCTTATTTTCATAAACGATGTACAAAATGATTCAGTGAAATGAATATTTTGTTCAGACCAATCTCGTTTGCTATTACAATAGCACTCGACGCCGACTAGAGTTCGACTTGGGATTCATTCTAAGGAGTAAACCCAAGCCAACCATAAGTGGCGCCCCAGCAGGACCTCCCAAAAGTCTGCTCAGGTAGACCACAAACTCCAGTGGTCCCCGTACCACCAAGGAATAAGGTCCCAGCACTCGGTGCCGATTATAAGGAATAAACCCAAACCAACCATAGCAGGCACTCGAGCAGGACCTCCCAAAAGTCTGCTCAGGTAGACCACAAAACTCCAGTGGTCCTCGGACCACTGAGGAATAAGGTCCCAGCACTCGGCGTCGACCAGAGTTTGACTTGGGATTCATTCTAAGGAATAAACTCAAGCCAACTATAGGAGGTACACGAGTAGGGCCCCACAACAGTCTGCTTGGGTGGACCCCCAACAGTAAGGATAAAAGAAATTAATAATAACAATACCAACAAACAAAGTAAAAATAAAATAGAGAGTATCGAAAAGAAGTTCCAAAAACTTTCATTAACTTAAGGAGGAGGAGAGTACAATTGGAGCACCCCTGGGTCCATAAAAAAAATTTATGATTACTAGTCAGTAGGAACAGCCTGCTCGGTTGTGGCCGAGTCAGCACGTGCCTCCGGCTCATCAATTACCACCAAGTTCTCGGTCACTTGGACGCCCCCGATCACCTCCCCTTCCTCGACTCCAGCCGTTGGCCCTTCCTCCTCAGCACCGTCTCCCTAGAGATCTTGGGCATGAAAGACCAGTCCACCCCAGTCACTGTGAGGTTAAATATGGCAAAACCGGCCTTCATGTCCCTCATTTCCTCTTTATACTCCATGAGGAGATGGGCCGCGAATTCGGCCGACCTCTGGAAGTCGACGACTGCTTGTTGACGGCTCTGGTCAAGGGTAGCGGGAAGCACCTCATGGAGGTAACAAATGTGCTAAGACCGAGCAGCAGATAGATCGTCCTCGGCCTTACTGTGGGCCTCCTCTGCCTTCCTCCAAGCATCATCTGCCTTGGAGAAATGCTCCTCGGCTTTCTTCGCCTTCTCGGCATCCTTCAACTTCTTGACTTCGGCAGCCAGTGAAGCCACCTTCTCCTCCATGCAGCTGGAATAGCCTCATGCCGCAGCATTACCCAAGAAGGCAAGGTAGACGATCTGTATAAATGAATTGGCATAAACAAAAATAAATAAATAAATAAATTCCTCGACCAGGATGGTGTACCTCGACTAGCTTGTTGATCATATCCTTGCTGGCTTGGACAAGGTCGGAACACCGAGAAGATTTTGCCACTTAGGAGGTTAGACAGTCATCAAACTTTATGACGACCTCCCGTTGAATAGAGGACTTCCTCCTGATCGGCTCAGCACCAGAGACCGAGGCTAGGGGATTACGAGACCTTGAATCTTCTCGTCTGCCCCTAGTAGTGGGCTCGGCCAGTGGCGGCTGCTCCTCTCGCGGGCGAGTTACCCGAGCTACGGGGGCTCAGAAGGAGGCTGGCTAACAATAATAGGCATCGAGCTTCCCAGTCGGCTTTTGCCACCATCACCCATCTTGGCAAACTTTTGCATAACAGATCGGTATCCTATCCGGCTACCATGGGTAACCAAAAGTTCAATGCCCAACATAGTAAATCGGTATCCTATCCGGTTACTATATGTCATAGAATTGTTACCACAATTTTAAGTAACTTGGGCCCATTGATTTTATTTCCTTTTTTTCTCAAAAATACCTTGTTTTCTTGAAAAACACACCTTGGTTTCATCAATAAGTATTATCTTGATTTAGTACTTAATATATTTTAAAATCATTTGCGAAATCCAGTTGGATTCAAAACCTTTTAAAACCTTTTTTTTTTTGTAAAACCGTAGTTTCTTTTGAATAGAGATCGTAAAATTGTAAAATCCTGAAAACTTCTTTTGAAAACAGCCCCTTTAATTTGGTTGAAAGTACATGCGTAGGAACATCCTGTACCATGTATAGTTTTGAAAATCCAATTTTATCTTTAAATTGGTTTAAAATTTGAAAATGTTTTTCTTCATTTAAAGTTGTAGATCTAATCGTAACCTGCAATTTTTGTTTTTTGTCCAAAACCTAATTCTGCCTTTAACTTACTCGTTTTTCATTTTAAAAAATTCGGCCGTGTACACTGTCTTTACTGATCAACTCCGGATTTTGATAAAAACAGAGGCCTTTCGGAGTTTATTTTCAAAAACTGTCCACAAAGCCCCCTAGCATTTTCAATTTTCTACAGCTGTATAGTTTTAACTTTTACCAAATTTGGCCTCTAAGGGCCTCAAAATTAAGTTTCTAGAAAATTGTCCAGTTAAATCCGAAAATTGGCAGTTTTGTATTTTGTTTGTTTTTGCTTAAAAATTCGCTCATACTACCTCAAACGGTCACAGCCGTGAGCCTACATCAACATGGCGTCGATTACATATTTATCATTCAATCATTCTCTTGTTCATCTTCATGAAAATCACAATATTTGATAAACTTTTCAAGCTTATCCAATTGTGTTTTTAGGTTAATTTTCTTAACCCACATATACATCATAATCATCATTCATCATTATACATAACTTTTTCCTACTTAAACATGTGAAGGCATATTACAAACACTTGGTAGGCACATGCAACCCTAAAACTCATTCTAGAGCATAAACTCAAATCCATGCTTAAAACTTAACAAGCAAGATAGTCTAAGCTTAGATCTAGCATATAAAAACCATAATGGAAAGATAAAAACATGAGCTTAAGCTCTTATAACCCATGACTTGAAATACATCTAAATTTCTTGAATCAAACTAAATGCAAATCTTGGTTAATGGATCAAGGGTAATACCCCTATACTTGGAAAGATTGCTATAGACCTAGGGATGAGAGAAAATTTTGTTCCACACTTCACTACCCTAACCGGCCACTCTCTCTTTACCCTTTTTTTTTTTTTCCAAAGGGCTAGAGGGAGAAGTTCGAAGAGAATGATATAAGCAAGTTAAATAAGCAAGTAAAACGACTAATGGCGTGAACGAAAATCTTAAAAATTGGGAGGTTTAACTAAATGGTTCAAGTTCAACCTCACGATACCTATTTATAGGTAAAAAAATCCATAATTTATAATAATTAATTTTTTTCTTCAAATTGCGTATTGGACCGTAAAAACAAAATATTTTCTCTTTAATCCTATGAGGTGGTCGGCCATGTGGAGTCTAATCCACTAAAAAAAATCTTCTCATAATCATCCACTTAATTCTTTCTAATTTTTCAAAAATCCTAAAATTCACATAATTATCTTTGATGAGGTGTCCTCCAATTAGGGCCCCATTTGGCACTCCCTCCTAATATGTAGTCCATTTCCTTAATAATCCAAATAATACCAATACTGTTTTAACTATCAACAGTATTGTAATACTAAATTATAGTCCAGAATTTATCTGTACTTAACTAGACCGCGTATAGGTTTTTCTTCTTAGAACTTGAAACTACTTAGTCCTTCTTGCTTCAAATATTAGTCCTGATTTTCTAAAGTGATCCCATTTCTTATTATTCACTCTGTATCCGTAATGACGGTCGGTCACAATTTAATTCCTATACTGCTTATTATACTGTAGTAACGTCCTATTCAAGTCATAAGTTATCCTGGTCATACATAAACCAGAGCAAAATCATAAATCATGATTCTACCTTTCACATACCATAAGGCCTCATACTTGACTAAACAATCTATATTGAATCTTATAGCTTATAAAACTCAAACATATTCTAATAAATCAGATCATATATTTCACACAGGCATACATGATACAGACTTAGATTTCCTTGGTATCTAAGCACGAGTCCGTTAAAGGTTGGTCATTACAATCTACCCACCTTAAAAAAAATTGTCCCCGAAAATTAAAACAGGTCGGGATAGCTTTTCCTCATCTCATCTTTGCGTTCCCATGTTGCTTCTTCAACGTTGTGATTCCACGACAAAATTTTGATTATGGGAATTATTCTGTTCCTTAGGACCTTTTCTTCTTGATCTAGAATCCGGACTGGCTTTTCTTCATACGTCAAATCTGTTTGAGCTTCAATTGGTTCCTGTCTTAGAACATGGGAAGGATCAGGTACATACTTCTTCAACATTGAGACGTGAAAGACGTTATGCACAGAAGCTAATTCTGGTGGTAAGGCAAGCTTGTAAGCTACTTTTCCAGTCCCTTCAAGGATTTTAAATGGTCTTATGTATCTTGGACCAAGCTTTCATTTCTTACGAAACCTCAACACTCCCTTTATAGGTGTAATTTTTAAGAAAATAGAGTCTCCCACTTGAAATTCCAATGGTCTTCGACGTTTATCGGCATAACTTTCCTATCGACTAAAAGTTATGTCGAGTCTCTGTTTTATCAACTTAATATCTTCGAGGTTTTTCTAATGAAATCCGTGGATTGGAGCTGCTTCTACCCAACTTCTTGCAAATGAATGGTAGATCAGCATTTCCTTCCGTATAACGCTTCAAATGGAGCCATACTAATTGAGGTAACTGTTGTTGTAAGAAAATTCAATTAAAGGTAGCTTCTGATCCTAGTTTCCTTTAAAATCCAAAACACATGACCTCAGCATATCTTCTAGTGTTTGGATAGTTCTTTCGGATTATCCATCGATTTGGGGGTGAAAAGCTATAGTAAACTTCAATTTCGACCCCCATAGCATTGTGAACATTTGTCCAAAATCGAGAAGTGAAACGTCCATCACGATCAGAAATGATGGATTTTGGTACTCCATGTAACCTAACAATCTGGGATACATAAATCTCAGCGAGCTTTTTACTGAAAAGGTAGCCTTAATAGCAATAAAGTGGACTAATTTGGTTAATCTGCCAACAAAAATCCAAATCACATCATTCCCACTTGCGGTCCTGGGTAATCCAACTACAAAATCCATAGTAATTTGTTCTTAATTCCATTCAAGGAGCTCGATTTTCTAAAGATCTCCTCCAGGTTGCCGGTGTTCAGCCTTAACTTTTTGACATGTTAGGCATTTTGGCATAAATTCAGCAATCTCATTTTTCATGTTTGGCCACCAATAGCTTTCCTTAAAATCCTTGTACATCTTGGAAGCTCCGGAGTGTACCGAATATGGCATCTCCTGTGCTTTTAACAAGATCTGCTCTTTAAGAAACTCAAAGTTAGGAACACATATTCTGTAACGACCCGCCTTACCTAGGCCGTTACCGTACTTATCTTACATAAATACTGATACTTACTTAACTAGCGGAAAATACAGAATTTAAAAAAAAATAATAATTATAAAGGTAACTCGACCATATAATTACTTATAAACATATATACGTACTTATTTGAGTATTAAAGTATTAAACTTATTTTAATATTAAAGTGATTAATTAAATAATAATTACATATATTTGAACACAAAACCCGTAGTGGTTCCATCCCGTAGTTTCACAGTTAGCCCAGAGTTTACAGTTAGCCCAGCCATGCCCCACCGTCTTGTATCAAGTATTGTCAATAGGGAGCTTACCTACAGCATAAATGTAACTTGTGAGCTTTCGCTCAGCAAGTACAACTATTAACCCACAAAAACAATATGAACTTAAACCATGCATGAACCAATTATGCTTCATTATGCTTTCTTATGTTAGCATATTTTTGGGCCCTTACTTATTATAAGTGTACGCACCGTGACGCGCAGTCATGGAGTGGTTGGGGCGGACAGCCCAATCCAACTCAATTCATGAACCAACCCTGACCTAGTGCAGGTCGGTACGACACGATTGAACTTGCTTAACATCTTATTTGAAAACATTTTCTTGAAAATAGTTTCTTAAAAACAGTCTCTTACTTGAAACTTAATCTTACTCTTGTCATATAAATTATTATTAGTGAACATGCTTTATGATGTCACATTAATAAAACATAATCATATGCAACACATACATAAGTGCATGAGTTTTAAAAACATACAATCAGTAAAACAATTAGCCTATGATGTAGGCGGAGTTGTACTTACTGGTTATACTAGAGCTAGGTTTGTTGCTCCAATGAATTGCAACAACAGGTTACTTTCCTGTTTTCAAAAAGGACGTAAGATAAGAATCATCCTATCTTACCATAAATCATTACATTAAAATGTTGGTATCCTAACCAACACTTAACATTATCCCTAGTTATATGTCCCCTACTAACATAGTATCCTTTTCGGTTACTAGATGTAACCTTAGGGCACCAAGCCTTAAAAAGAATCAAACAGTATTTGTTTGATTACTTAATACAAATCTTGGTTAGTTATACTTAAATAGTATCCTTTTAGGTTACTATTTGTAACCATGGGTATAAGCCCAGTCATAATTAGGTTAATGTCCTATTGGGTTACCAATACCCAATAATGGTATCCTATTTGGTTATCCTAAGTAACCTTGGGTTTAAAACCTAACATATAAAATTAGTAACCTATTTGGTTACTATAAGTATACCTTCAATTTACTTAGTTCAATAATAATTTTTTTTGTATCATATCCGATTACTATGTGTCATACTATGGTTAACATATTACTTAGCATACTTTAATTATTTCTTTTCTTCACAGAAACCCTGTTTAATTCTTTTTAAACCATTATTATAAAACCACAATTGATTTATTTTATAAAGATAGTAAAACTGTGACATTTTAAAATCGTTCATTGAAAACAGTCCAATAATTTCAGTAAGCAGTGTATGTGCAGGAATTGTCTGCTCATGCACTGTTTTGAAAATCCTGTGCAGGAATTGCTCCTTAATTCTGAGTTGATGGTATCCCGATCGCAAGTCCACCTTCGAGAATACTACTGCTCCCCTAAGTTGATCAAAAAGATCATCGATTCTAGGGAGAGGATACTTATTCTTAATCGTAATCTTATTCAACTCACGATAGTCGATGCACATCCGCAACGATCCATCCTTCTTTTTGACGAATAAAACCGGTGTTCCCCATGGGGAATGGCTTTGTCAAATAAATCTTTTATCCAACAGTTCTTGCAACTGTACTTGGAGTTCCCTAAGTTCGGCTGTGGCCATACGGTAAGGCACTTTTGATATAGGTGTAGCTATAGGCAACAACTCTATCTCGAAAGAAATTTCCCATTCGGGAGGAAGTCCTGCTGGCAAGTCTTTTGGAAAGACATCCACATACTCCCTGATAATGGGAACATCTTCCGACTTTAACTCCATCTCTTGTTCTTTGTCCACCATCTTAGCTAGATTTCCTTGACATCCACTAGCCAACATTTTGCATGCCTTCATTGCCAATACTAGCCTAGTTGAGGAAATTCCGGACTGACCATAGAAATTAAATTCCTCCTCACCACGAAGACTAAACATAACACAACGCTTTCACACAATCAATCTTAGCGTTTTACTTACTTAGGAAGTCCATTCCTAAAATAACATCGTAATCTTGAAGCTTAATCGCGATGAGGTCTACATATAGTTCTCTACCACAAACGATTACTGGAATATTTTGCATCCAAAAATCGGACAACAAAATTTATCCTGAAGGAAGGGAGGTTCTGAAGGGTTGCTTTAAATTATCCACACCTCTTCCTAATTTCTGGGTAAACTCCATCGACACAAAAGAATGGGTGGCACCAGAATCAAATAGGGCAATTGCATCAAATGTGGCAATAGAAATCTGACCTGTTACCACATGGGAAGTCCCAACTTCAGCATCTCCCCTTGTGTAGGCGTAAATCCTGGCTTGGGGTTCAGGAGCCTCTAATCTTTCTTGTGCGATCGAAGGCCTTCGATTTTTGCTTAAACCGCATGCAGCTAACTGTTTTCATTTCTATTCTGGTACTGAGGGTTCTGGTTCTGGTTGTTCAAGGTGCAATTTCTCGCATAATGGTCTTCCTTCCTACAAAGGTAGCAGGCGTTTGTCCCCAATCTACATACTCCCAGGTGCTTCTTTCCACATTGCGCGCACACTGAATAGTCATTGCTATTACCCTCATTCCCCCGGTTGTTCTTTTTTTTATGGTAGTTCCTCTGCTGACCATGGGCGGAAGCATTCCCTTTTCTTTTGTTCTTTCTAACTGTTTGGAATTTTTGCCAGAATTATTGGTCTGACCCTTCGGGTACAAGTCCTGGTTCTGTCGGGGCTGCAGCTGTTTCACCACATCTTTCTCCTCTTTCTTGGCTTTAAAAATCTGAGCCCTTGCCTCCTTATCCTGGTTAATCCAGTACTCAACTCTTATTGCCCGACTGATACAGTCAGATACCAGGGTTGGAGGGCTACTGCCAGCACTGACTTGCTTGGCAATGTCCGTTCGAAACATCTTCATCATTCTTCTTACTTTTGCAATTTCGTTCGGTATAAGTTCTGGGCACAGGCAAGCCACTACTCAAATTTCTGGACAGCCTCTAGCACTGTCAGCGACCCCTGTTTCAAGCTATTGAACTTATCTTGTTGAGCCGCCAAGATTTCACTGTTGTAGTACATCATTCTGAATTCAGCAACAAAATCCTGCCAACTCATTGCCGTTACATCTCTACGCATCTGGACCGTCATCCACCAAATCTTGCATCCTTTTTAAGTGCAAAGGAAGCGTAGAGAACTTTTTCCCCCGCTCCGTAATCCCCATAAAATCCAGAATTACTTGGACATCAATTAACCAGTTGTCGGCGTCAATCGGGTCCGTAGTTCCTTCAAACTCGGGCACCTTCATTCGTCTAAACCGCTCGAACAATAGGTCTTCCCGAACTAAGGGTGGGTTTGCTTGAATCCCAACAGGTGCTAACGGACTTCTAAATTCCGTGGAACCCCTTGACGAACCTCTGGTACCTGTGGTGCTACTGGGGGTACAGGGTTATCTTGGAGTGGTACTTCATTAGCACGGGGTATCTGATCTATACGAGCTATCTGCTCTCTAAGCTGGTTTGTTTCCTACTGCTGTTCCAGCAATTGTCGTTGCAAAGTAGCTACAACATTTGCAAGATCCGGTTCTTGCGGATTTGGATTTGCTCGCGTGAGAGGACGTACCATTTTCTAATTCCTATTTGATTACAAGAAAAGATATTATTATACTTTAAATATCCTTTCTTCCATTCATATTTTATCGTATCACATTATTCCATAACATCTTATCATATCATAAAATATCATATAAAAATCTATAGTGATTTCATCATATCATATCATAACTTTATCATAAATATATATCATCATACATATCATATATAAACTTATTCTTTTGTACATACACAAAAGTATATCCTATTTAGATAGTGATATGTACATATACTACACACATAATACTTACTATATATACAAAGTCAAAATAAGACGGAAGTGTCTACCACTTAACCATCATACCTATCCTATGTACAACCCTAATGTCAAAATAATAAAATACTAAAAAGTTATCCTAGTTCTAAACAGTCTACGTTGTTGTTATGTCGGAGGAACTGTCGAAGCCAGCGTCCCAATCACCATGGTCGAATAAAATCTCCTCGGGATCTTCCTCCGACTCCTCAAGATCGTCAAGGTCTTCTTCGATGGCTCCCTCCTGCTCCTCCCATTGCTCTTGATCTTCCTCGTCATCACTCTCGATGATGATTACGGGAGGATCTTCAGGATAGTATATGGGGTTAACAGGAAAATCCGCAGGGTCCATAATATCATCCCCTACTCCGGCTTCCTCCTCTGGTAGATTCGGACCTTCGGGGAACAATGGCTCCGCAATACCAGCATCAATGTCTGGAACAACCCGGTCTTCCTATGGGGTGGCAGCTTGTATCCCATGGACTACTATCTCCGCCTCCATGATAGCATGTATCATATCCTCTAATGTCATCCCTACCATAGGCTCCGGAACAAAAGGCCTGACGTTGGGAGGTAGCCTTTCCCAAAGAAGAAGTAACGCCTGCAACAACGGGCTTCCTAAATCATGGGGGATATGAGGCAACATCGCTTCCCGAAACCGTCGGCAGTAATGGCCCATAAACTCATTCGGGTACGCGCTCCAATCTGCAACATAACTAAGAAAGCGCCAAAGATACATGTCGTTGTAAATCTCGGGGTCACGAGCAGGCATATTGGCGTCCTCATTCAGCAATGGCCCGTAACGTGCGGTAATTAAAGCACGAAAGTCCGCCCATGTTCCTCCCGACATAGCCGGTTCCCTATGGTTGTCCACCACATCCTAACATCCACAGCCAGACACCTAGTGGCTAACAAGACATGGAGGCGAGCTTCCATATGGCTTATCCTAAAAATCCACTCCATATCGTACAGCCATCCTATCAACGATACTGTGCGTCGGGTCCCATCGAACAGCAAGGGTTGCATCTTGTAAAACACGAGTGCAGCATCACGGTCCTCATCCATAGTCTCGGATCTATATCATACAAGCTATCATATTATACTTACATAATAAATATTTATACACAAAAAAATAATTTTAACTTACAATGACGGTGTAGCTGGCACGCAGAATGTGAAACCGGAAGGCAGGAACCCGCTCTAATACCAACTCTGTAACGACCCGCCTTACGTAGGCTATTACCGTACTTATCTTACATAAATACTGATACTTACTTAACTAGCGGAAAATACATAAATTTTTTTAAACAATTATAAAGGTAACTCGACCATATAATTACTTATAAACATATATACGTACTTATTTGAGTATTATAGAATAAAACTTATTTTAATATTCAAGTGATTAAACTAAATAATAATTACATATATTTGAACACAAAACGCATAGTGGTTCCATCCCGTAGTTTCACAGTTAGCCCAGTCATGCCCCACCGTCTTCTATCAAGTATTGTCAATAGGAAACTTACCTACAGCATAAACATAAGTTGTGAGCTTTCGCTCAGCAAGTACAACTATTAACCCGCAAAAACAATATGAACTTAAACCATGCATGAACCAATTATGCTTCATTATGCTTTCTTATGTTAGCATATTTTTGGGCCCTTACTTATTATAAGTGTACGTACCGTGGCACGCAGTCATGGAGTGGTTGGGGCGGCCAGCCCAATCGAACTCAATCCATGAACCAACCCTGACCTAGTGCAGGTCGGTACGACACGATTGAACTTGCTTAACATCTTATTTGAAAACATTTTCTTGAAAATAGTTTCTTAAAAACAGTCTCTTACTTGAAACTTAATCTTACTCTTGCCATATAAATTATCATTAGTGAACATGCTTCATGATGTCATATTAATAAAATATAATCATATGTAACACATACATAAGTGCATGAGTTTTAAAAACATGCAATCAGTAAAACAATTAGCCTATGCTGTAGGCGGAGTTGTACTTACTGGTTATACTAGAGCTAGGTTTGTTGCTCCAATGAATTGCAATAGCAGGTTACTTTCCTGTTTTCAAAAACGTAAGATAAGAATCATCCTATCTTACCACAAATCATTACATTAAATGTTGGTATCCTAACCAACACTTAACATTATCCCTAGTTATATGTCCCCTACTAACATGGTATCCTTTTCGGTTACTAGATGTAACCTTAGGGCACAAACCTTAAAAACAATCAAACAGTATCTTGTTTGATTACTTAATACAAATCTTGGTTTGTTATACTTAAATAGTATCCTTTTAAGTTACTATTTATAACCCTGGCTATAAGCCCAGTCATAATTAGGTTAATGTCCTATTGGGTTACCAATACCTAATAACGGTATCCCATTTGGTTATCCTAAGTAACCTTGGGTTTAAAACCTAGCATATAAAATTAGTAACCTATTTGGTTACTATAAGTATAACTTCAATTTATTTAGTTCAATAATAATTTTTTTTGTATCATATCCGATTACTATGTGTCATACTATGGTTAACATATTACTTAGCATACTTTAATTAATTTTTTCTTCACAAAAACCTTGTTTAATTCTTTTTAAACCATTGTTATAAACCACAATTGATTTATTTTATAAAGATAGTAAAACTGTGACATTTTAAAAATTGTTCCTTGAAAACAGTCCAATAATTTCAGTAAGCAGTGTATGTGTAGGAATTGCCTGCTCATGCACTGTTTTGAAAATCCTGTGCAGGAATTGCCTATTTGATGCTCAGTTATTAAGATTCAGTTATATTTTAAAATCTATTTCGAATTTGAAAAAGTTTTTTTCATGAAAGTTGTAGACCTCATAAAGTCCTGCAACTTTTATTTTTTAATCAAAACCTAATTCTACCTTTAACCTACTCATATTCCTTGTTGAAATGTCCTGGCGTGCTCAGGGTCTAGGTTGGCCAGTCTCGGGTTTTCACAAAAACGAAAGCCTTTGGAGCTTATTTTTCAAAATCTGTTCATGCTACTGCCTAGGATTTTCGATTTTCTACAAATTTTCAGTTTTAACTTTTCTCAAATTCTGCCTCTAAGAGCTTCTAAATTTCATTTCCAGATTGTTGTCCAGTTTTATCCGAAAACTGGCAGTTTTATTTTTGATTGTTTGTTGCGTAAAATAACGCACACCCTACCTCAAACGGTTGCAACCGTGAGCCTATATCACACATGCAGCGTATTACGTAGGTTTTCCATCACATACACTTGTTTCTCATCCTATTAACCCATGAAGTAAACTTTTACCAAGTTAGGATTTTAAGTAGATTTTTCATGTTAATTCATCACACAATCATCTCACCATCATGCAAGCATACCATATAACTACTTAAACATATGGGGACATATAAGAAACACCTAATAGACATTCACACAAAGCATATAATTTTAAAGCATAACTTCAAAAACATAAACCAAAACAGAGATCTAGCTTACCAAACCCCTAATCAAGCACATACTGATCTTAGTAAGCTATTGCATGAAAAGTGAGCTTATGCTCTTACATAACCAACTTAAATACACTCAAATAATTGAACCAAAAACTCAAAAGAAAAGCTTAGGGGGTTTAAGAGGTTTACCTTAACACCTTGTGTAGATAGATCTTGAATCATACTTTCCTTCTTGATTTCCTACTCAAAAATCCGACCATACTCTTCAATTTTTTTTCTCTCTCTTGAGTTCGGCTTTTAAGGGGAGAGAGGGCTAGAGAGTGAACTAAAAAGGTTAGGGTTTCAATAGGTGGTCCAAGGCAAACCCACCACATCTATTTATAGGCAAAAATTTAATTTAATTTCTAGAATTATTTTAATTGCTTAAATTGCACATAAGTCCTCAAAAGCAAAAATATTTGCCCCCTAGAGTCCATGAGGTGGCCGGCCACTTGCGTGGCTTGTTGGCCAAGCTATCTTCCAAGTTCATGCATTTAAATTACTTTCCTTATTTTCTAAAAATCAATAATTCAATTAATCATCACTATATGAGGTGTCATTAATTAAGGTTCCATTTGGTTTTCCTCCACCAATGCAGTCCATTTTCATGCTAATACAGATTTTACAAATACTGTTTCACTAATAACAATACTGTTATTCTGGACTGCAGTCCAGAATTTATCTGCACTTAACCGAACTGAGTACAAATTTTCTTAGAACTAAAGCCACCTAGTTCTTATTACTCTAAATATTGTGCTTGATTTTTATACAGTGATCCCAAACCTAATTTTCACTTCGCTTTCCGTAATAACAGTTTTTCACCGTATAATCGCATACTGTTTATAAAACTGCAGTACCGTCTCAAGCATACCTTAGATTATTCTGATCAAACTTTGACCGGAATAAAATCATACATAAACCCTAATTCTGATAAATCAGATCAGGCATTTCATATAAACATACATAATACAAACTTTTGATTCCTTAAAAGGGAAATCGTAAATTTGTAAAAAGGTTGGTTATTACATATTCTCCTCCATAATAGAGTGTCCTGTCCATAGAGACCTTGAATTCTTTATCATTTTTTCCAAGGGAGTTGCGCCTTGAGCAAAAAAAGATCAATCCCTTGATGAAGCTTAATGGATTTTAGGAGATTGGATTGGAGAGTTAGAATAGATAACTTCCCAATTATCATCTCCATACCGAAATCATTAATCTCCTTTTATAGCGGTTTTGACAACATACCAATGGACATCAATGCACCGGATGATTTTTGGCACAATGCATCGGCTATTCTATTTGCTTTTCTAGGATGATAAAGAATATCGCAATCGTAGTCTTTCACAAGTTCTAGCCACCTACGTTGTCTCATATTGAGCTCCTTTTGGGTAAAGATGTATTTGAGACTTTGGTGATCCATATAGATCTCACATCTATTCCCATACAAGTAATCTCTCCAAATCTTTAATGCAAAAACTACCTCCGTAAGTTCTAGGTCATGCGTTGGATAGTTCCGTTCATGGTCTTTCAACTATCGTGAGGCATGGGTGACTACTTTTTCTTCTTGTATTAAGACAGCTCCTAGGCCGGTTTTAGAAGCGTCACTATAAATCATAAAATTTCTTGCTTCCACATCAGGAATTATCAATACTGGTGCGCTGGTAACCCTCCTTTTAAGCTCTTGAAAGTTTTCTTCACACTTCGGCGTCCACTCAAACTTTTTACCTTTTCGAGTAAGAGTCGTAAGAGGTGCAGCTCTCTTGGAGAATCCTTAAACAAAGTGTCGATAGTATCCAGCTAAACCGAGAAAGTTCTGTATCTCTGTAACACTTTTCGGTACTGGCCACTTACTGACTGCTTCAACTTTGGCAGGATCAACGGAAATTCCTTCATTCGAAACTACGTGGCCTAAGAAATGAACTCTTTCCAGCTAAAATTTATACTTCGTGAACTTGGCATAGAGTTGATTATGTCTTAATGTCTCCAAAATAATCCTGAGATGTTGCTCGTGCTCCTCTGTGGACCTTGAGTAGATTAGAATATTGTTAATAAAGATAACAAACTTATCTAAGCATTCCTTGAATACCCGATTCATAAGGTCCATAAAGGCAGTGGAGAATTTGTTAAGCCAAATGGCATGACGAGAAACTCGTAGAGCCCATAACGCGTGCGAAAAGCCGTCTTGGAAACATCCGCCTCCTTAATTCTAAGTTAGTGGTATCCCGATCGTAAATCAATCTTCGAGAATACCGTTGATCCCCTAAGTTGATCAAAAAGATCATCAATTCTTGGGAGAGGATACTTATTTTTGATGGTGATCTTATTTAGCTCTCAATAATCAATGCACATCCGCAACGATCCATTTTTCTTTTTGACAAATAAAACTGGTGCTCCCCATGGTGAATGGCTCTGTCGAATGAATCCTTATCCAGTAACTCTTGCAACTGCACTTGTATTTACCTGAGTTCAGCCTGCCATATGGTAGGGTGCCTTGGTTATTGGTGCTAATCCGGGCATCAACTCGATCTCAAAGGAAGTCTCCCACTCATTAGGAAGTCCTGGTAACTCTTGAGGAAAGACATCCACATATTCATTTATAATTGGGACATCTTAACTCAATCTCCTATGCTTTGTCCACCATGTTAGCTAAATATCTTTGCATCCATTAGATAACATTTTCCACGCCTTCGTTGACGATACAAGCCTTGATGATGAATTCCGTGACTGACCATGGAAGTTGAATTCCAACTAACCAATGGGATTAAACATAACATAATGCTTTTGACAATCAATCTTAGTATTGTAATTTCTTAAGAAATCAATTCCTAGGATAACATCATAATCTTGAAGCTTGATCGCAACAAGATCCATATATTATTCTCTGTCATAAATGACTACTGGAACATTTCATACCTAATAGTCAGACAGAAGAATTTCTCCTGATGAAAGGGAGGTTTTGAAGGGTTGATCTAGCTGAACAGCTCCTCTTCCTAATTTCTGGGCAAACTCTTTCGATACAAACCAATGAGTGGCACCAGAATCAAACAAGGCGATCATATCATAGGTGGCAATAGAAATCTGACCTGTTATCGCATGAGAAGTCCCAGCTTCAACATCTGCTTTAGTGTAAGTGTAGATCCTAGCTTGCGGTTTAGGAGCTTCTAATCTTCCTTGTGCAATTGATGGGCCTTCTAGCTTGCACAGCATGATGTTGATTGCTTGAATTCTTATTCGGGTACTACTGATTCTGATTATATTGTTTGAGGTACAATTCCTGGCATAGTGGCCTTCCTTGCCACAAGATAGCAGGCATTTGTCCCCATCCTACATACTCCAAAATGCTTTTTCCCACATTTCACGCACACAGGATAATTATTACCCCCATTACCTTGGTTGTTCTTCTTCTGAGGGTAATTCCTCTGTTAACCCTGATTGGAAGCATTCCCCTTCCTTTTGTTCCTCCCGAACTACTTGGAATTCTGAGCAAAATTACTAATCTGGCCCTTCGAGTAAAATTCCTGAGTTTACTTAGGCTACAACTGCTTCACGAAGCCTTTCTTCTCTTCTTTTTTTGACTTTAAAGATCTAAGCCCTCGCCTCCTTATCCTGATTGATCCAATACTCGACTCTTATAGCTTGACTGATACAGTCAGCTACAAGGATTGGAGGGCTACTTCCTACGCTTACTTGTTTGGCAATGTCTGTTCAAACATCTTCATCATTCTTCTTACTTTCTCCATTTCATTTGGTACAACTTCCGGACATAGGCGAGCTAGTTGTTCAAATTTCTTGATAGCTCCCAGTATTGTCATCGATCCTTGCCTTATACTGTTAAACTCGTCTTGTTGGGCTACAAGGATTCTTTATTGTAGTACATTGTTCTGAACTCGGTCACAAAATCCTACCATCTCATGGTTGCAATGTTTCTATGCATTTGAACTGTCATCCACCAATGTCGGGCGTCCTTCTTAAGTGCGAAAGAAGCACAAAGGAC